>BDMV01000005.1:2371679-2418196 GCA_008326285.1 Oryza officinalis
TTTAGATAATGTTTTCAGAATGGTATGTTGAAAGCCTGATAGATGCCTCTACCCTCTCAAAGAAAAAAAAAGCCTCTACCCTCTAGTGCAATTAATACTCAATACTTTCAGACTTAAGTTATATGTCTTTTTTTTAATGTCCTAGATAAAATACAGAGAGCATATGATGAGAAGAACAAAACTCGCTAGATGCCTGCTCAGGGGTCAGGGCAATAAAAGCTCACCTTGATGCAAAGGTGAACAGTGGGAAATGATCTGAACGTAAGAACAGAGCTATAAAAGGTCACCAGAAACAGCATGCACTTACAAAATATTTTTCCATCACCAATTTCTCCTGTTCTTGCCTTTTCAATTATCTTGTCAACAACAGCTTCAACCTAGAGAATGCCAAAGGGGGAAAAAAGTAGAAGAATAGGCTGTTGAAGCTGTTGTTTTTAAATTGTCACAAAATATGCAGAACAGGCAGTACTAATATCACAGAGAGGGACAGCAAAACATATCTAGAAAGGTAGTAGTGATCATACCCACATACTATGGTCAATGATCTCGGATGAATACCGGGAAAATTTAGGTATATATATTTTCAAATTTCAACATTACAAAATAGAAATGACGAAATCACCTGATCCTTGGACACCACTATTTCCATCTTAACTTTATCAATAAATGTATCTTCCGCAAATTCTGACCCTGCACGATGACAGAAAAAAAAAAGAAAGAAGAGTACCATCAGTACGAATTAAGCTAGCCTTACACAATAACAAGACTTGGCATACATGCTCTGTCACACAGAGACCAAAACTTCTTTGAACCATAATTAGCAGGAATGCTTAAACTACCCCCCTTATCCCAGTAATCTTCTCATTCCCAACATTTCCCAAATCCATGCTTCTTCTCCAATCATATAACCGTAGCAAACTATTTGGATGAAAATAGTGAATAGTAGTTGATTCAAGTATGTGCGCAGATAGTTTATTCAATTTGCTCCTTGCACCAGTAGCATTTAAAAGCATATCAAAGATAATGAGGAGTTTGTGTCCATCTTTGGCCGTAACCCATCTTTGAAGCTCTCAGGAGCAAGACCATGAAAGGTATAATTAGAACAGGCATCATTTTAACTGCAGTCTGCCTGTGCTATAACCGTTATAACCTTCTTGGATACATCAGCAGCCCTTTAGTTTGCTACTTTACTGCACTCTTCACGTGGAGACCTTCAAGATTTCTCACAAGCTCGATAATACCTAGGTGTTGTAACAGAGTACAACACAAGATGCTACTACTAGAATGTCGCTTTGAGACAAGAGCACAACTTTACCAATCATAGGGGCTAGCAGGGTGCTCTCAGTTCATGTAAGCTCCGACAGGCGAACCTTATCTTTTCAACTGGAAGCATACAACGGTACAAACCATGTGAGGAATTTTATGAGTTGAGCAATCCCCATTCTGGACAGAAGTCGTCTGTCATTGCTCATACATAGCAATATCTTATTCCAAACTACGGTAGAAATCAAACTACAATATACAAAATGGAGCACATCGCATCAACAATTTTGATCAGTTTATTCAATGGAAACTGGTGAGCAGATTCAAGTATCCATTCTATCACAATGCTAGCCCTACGAAACGCATCCGTAACTACTAATCTAGGCTCGCAATCAACAGGATCGAATAACTACACACTACAAACCACCACCAACACTAAAGAGAAATAGTGAATGATAGATCCATTAGCAGAGGCAGCATGTATACCTTCATGCCTCTCAGTTGACCCGCCCTGCGCACCGAAACCCCGCACGTCAGACACTGTCACGCCTCTGATCCCCATTTGCAGCAAACCCTGCACAACTCCGCAAACCCAATTGACCAACCCAACAGCTTGCTTGCAGGAGGAACAGCACTAACACACAACTAGCTACTCACCGATGACACATAGGGCACCCTCCACGGCCTGCAAGAATCAATCAATATATCCCACGCATTTCAGCAACCAAACAAAAATCTATTGCAATCAATACAGCTTGCAAAACTCGATCTCATCGGTCACAAAAGGATTCACCTCAGGATGGCCTCCACCTTGTAGAACTCCGACTCCGGCTGGTACCCTGGAAAATGAACAAACAACCGAGGGATCGAGACGACGACGCCCCAATCAGCGATGACAAACCGAGCTCGATCGAATCGGGAATCTCGGCGAGCGGAGATGAGAGGGAGGGGGATCTTCACCTGCTGCGGCGGCGCTCTGGGCGCGCGCGGCCACGGGCGGGAGGCGACGAAGGGACGAGTAGTTGATTGGCCGCTGGTGGCCCCGCGAGGCGAGGAGGAGGAGGCGGGCGGTGGTGGAATGAGGCCGCGGGGAAGCCGGAGGCTGGTGGTGGTGGAGGACGCCACAGGACGCGACGGCGGCGGCGGCGGTCGCCGGCGACATGATGGAACCGTCGGCGATTGAGGATGATGTGGAGCGTGATGACTAGCGAGTGAGTTGACTTGGTCTGAACAAGTCAGTGCGAAGGCGTATTTTTGTGGTTCCGTTCACGGCCTGGGAAAGCGGAGAATTTCTCTTATTCGTGTCATGTGGATGAAAGCGGAAGGAATCGTTCATGCCTGTAGAGTGTAGACTGCTAGGCAGAACGAGTGGCACAACAACATGAAGGCTGTGCTCTTTACTTGTTCTTAACTTCATCCTACTCGTTTTTCACGCACACATTTTTAAAATTATAAAAAAATTAATTTTAAAAATTATATTAATTTATTTTTCAAAAAAATTTAACTAATACTTAATTAATTATGCAATAATAAGTCGTTCCGTTTTGCTTATACGAGGAATGAGACGAACTTAGCCTAAAGAGGTACAAGAAATCCTGGACATTAATAAGCTCAAATAGTAGCATTTAACTATTTATTATTTTTAAGATGTGACAATTAAGAATTCATCACTCGCGATCTATAACGTGTAGGTCCTCGCAAGCAGGTTCAGTGACGAATTTTTAATTATCACTTATAAAAATAATAAATAGTTAAATATCTTTAAATTGTAAAAGGGTCATGATTGGCGATAACTATCAGCCATCCGCTTTATTGCGGTTGTCCACTATGATACCAGGTGAGAAAAAAAAGAAGGAAGGTAATGAGAAAGAAGGGGGAGATACCAGAAGAGGAACAAATTAAATTGTCCGTGATAACGTGTATGGATAGAATGCATAGCTGCCGCAGCATGTATACAACGCTAGGGACATAGGGTATTAGGGTGCATGGCATAGGGGCGGCAGCAGCTGGGGAGGGGCGTCCGATTTTTTTCGCTGGATCGGACGCCCGTCCGGAATCAATGTGATTTTTATAATCCTAATTCGGACTCATTAAAAATGTTTGTTAAACCACCAACAAAAAAGAAAAATCTACTAGTTATGAATCCCGAGCATGGAACCACATGACATGTGCCGTTGTTTATACAGTACATAAGATGCACGGTAAGATTTGAATCGAGATTGTTTGCAGTTTATTGTGACCGAAAGCAAATTCCAGGCATTTTATTCATCTAATTAATTTCTTAATCACGGGTTAACATGCAACCTCAGTTAACAACTTAATTAATTTGGTCGCTGCAGAAGTCGTCTTCACTTGCAGAGCGCCTTGAGCTTGGTGCGCGGCGAGGAGAAGTCGCCGGAGAGTATCTTGGCGGCGATAATGGCGTTGGCGTCCTCCGTGTAGTGCACGCCGTCCCAGATGACGTGCCTCTCCCCCTCCGGGCACGCCGTCGCCGTCGGCTGCCCGCACGTCTTCAGGTTGGCGTAGTTGTACGGCGGCCCGCCATGGCCGCAGCACGCCATGAGCGGCCACTCGAAGCCGTACCTGCTGTGGTTGGCGAACAGCTCGTACTTGATCGCGTACATGTCGGTGCACACCACGCTGGCTCCGTCCTTGCCGCCGCCGTACTCCGCGGCGAGGCGGCGGCACACGGCGGCGAGGTCGGCGTTGAACGACCTCGCCGCGGCGTTGTACGCAGCGAGGCAGCCGGCGGCGTCGAGCTCATCGCCGGGCCTCTGCCGCAGCGCCAGCGTCTGTGGCAGGCAGCCGATGGGGCCCGTGTTGTACACCCAGAACTTGCGCGCGCCGCTCGCGTGCAGCGCGCGGACGGCGTCGCCGACCCTGGCGGCGGAGGCGGCGAGCTCCCGCTCGACCTCAGGGAGCGTGAGGTTGGCGAGGAAGGCGAGGGTGATGTCGTTCTGGCCGATGTCGATGGAGTAGATGGCGTCGCGGAACTCGCTCTCGGCGATCATGGAGCCGGCGCCACGCGGCCGGAGCTCCCGGGTGCGGTTCTTGAAGTGGAGGAACTGGTTGAGCTGCGTGTCAAGGCCGAGCGGGATGGCGCTCTTCTGCGTCACCGCCGCTCCGGCCACCGCGAAGTTGACACCGGAGGTGAAGTCGGAGCCCGACGACTCCATGTACGGGCTCAGGTAGTTGATCTTGAGCTTCTCAGCTACACATACATTCAGATGATCGAATGATCAGAGTTGATCATGAATTCATGATGTTGCTAGATTTTTTTTAGATAATGAATTTTTCATTAATTCAGTCTCTACATCCACAAAGAACTACCTTCGAAAATAGCTAGACTGTTCTCAAACAACTATTTTCGACCGCTATATATAATGGAAGATTTTTAAAACCCTGGCTTTGATAGTTTGATTGGATTTGTAGTACTCCTACTTACCGATGAAGTCGATGTAGAGGCGGCCGTCGGACCAGCGGCCGGTTTGGCGGTGAAAGAAGCGGCGACCGGCGGGAGGGCCGAGGTAGAAGCCGAAGGCGGCGGGGAGGGAGCCCGTGTCGGAGTTGGAGTCGCCGAAGTTGAAGACGACGCACCTGCCGACGGCGATCCCCGGCAAGCCGCCGCACTGCAGGAGCATCAGAAGCAGGAGAGCAATGCTGCCTCTCATTCTCGTAGCTAATCAAATTTGTTAATTCTCGTAACAATTAGTGGCAATTTTGCTAGTAGCTAAGCTGTCTCCCACTGATTTTGGAGCTGATCGATCGGAGCATTTGCATTTTATGACCTGAAGATCTAGAGTGAGGTGAGATGGGCAAGCAATTGAATTGACTTGCTATTAATTAGACGTATGCATGTGCATGTGGTCGTAGCGATAACTTGCATACAAGTTATGTGATGTAGTAGGCCATTATAGTTTAAAACCGTACTCTCTGTTTGAAAATAACTTCATTTTACACCAATCTTATTTACTATATTCTATATAAGATAACTTCATTTTTCAAGCAATCATTACATTGAAATTTATAAAAGTGAGAACAAATACATAAACACTAGATAAAGTGTGATATAATTGTATTGGGACTAGAAAAAGTAAGAAACAATTGCACTATGATTTAATAAAATAGATGAAGAATATTTTAGTTTTTTTGTTATTGTATTGGTATACGTGAAATGCATAAAAAATAAATTATTTTGAGATGGGGATATAGCGTATGATACATATATTAGAGTATCTTTTCTTGATTTACAATCGGACAAATACAACACTCTTGTAACACACACATCATCGTGCACTTAGGGCCCGTTTGGTTGGGATTCTTAGGAGCAATTCTAGCAGGAATCGGTTAGAGCTGAGCCAAACGGGTAATTTCCCCTCAGCTTCCAAAGCGAATCAACCGGGATCGATTCCCTTTTTTACGAAGGAAGGGAGAATCGGCGGAAAGCGAGCTTCTGCTGAGAATCAAACCAACCAAATATGAAAGTCCCCATATTTTTCCCAAAAAATTACCCGCCTGCCACTGGGTATACCCCTCTTTCCAGCCTTCCCCAGCCACCCGAGCAGATCAATCGACATCACGCGCTAGGGTTGCGGGAGCCAGGCGACGGCGCTCCGCATCCAGCGCCGCCATCCCCGCCGGCGCTCCCCATCCAGCGCCGCCATCCCCGCCGGTGCCCCGCATCCAGCGCCCCCATCCCCGTCGGCGCTCCGCATCCAGCGCCGCCATCCCCACCGGCGCTCCCCATCCAGCGCCGCCATCGCCGCCAGCGCTCCGCATCGCCGACGACCTCTCCCGCCGACGACATCGCCGACCACAGTCGCCGTGCCCGAGCCTTTCCCCACCATCCAGCCACCTTCGACGCCATCGCCGGTCTCCATCCTGCCACTCCCCTATTCTCCCTCAGCCCTGCAGATCCAGGCCGACAACGCCACCAGTTGCCAGTGTTGCCATTCTCCGTTGAGCTCCCTAAGCAGGACGACCAGCACTGACTGGGCAAGGTACCATGTCTTGAACTTCTCTATTTGATTAGCTCTGTATGTTGTACTGTTGTGCAAAGTAGTAGAACTGAACTGCTCACTGCGATGTGGATTTGTGTTTAAATAATATTGATGTGGATTTGCACTCTGATCTGTGTATGTCTAAATAGTTTTGATGTGCATCTGTGCTCTGATTTGCATATGTGTGTATTCTTTTGCTATGGACACCGGTTGCACCTCTCTTTTCTGGATTCATTTTTGAGCCAGTAAGCACAGATAGGTGATGGCAAGAAGAATGGGTTAACTGGTCATAATGCAATAGCACTGAGTAGTTCTAAGTTCTAATAAGACCTTATAACTGAAGTACTAATCTGCCTTTTTCTCAGTCAATAGGACCGTTGAATGTTGAGTGATTAGCCTCTTGTGGTTAAGAACTATCTTTTAATGGGACCTAACCTTTTGCAGTGAGAATACCAAAAATGCTCTTCTGTCTTCAGCGTATGTAAACTTATGTTGCAAGGAATCCATCAAATGGACAAAACATATATCTTCTCTTTGCCAACGGGTATTATTGTCTGGTCCAGCAGGTATGCTTATCGCTGAATGTAATTAACTGCTCAATTAGTAATTTTTAAGAGAGTCCATTTTTCACCCTAAAAGAAAATTGTTGCTGGCATTTACTAATTTTTCAAAATGCTATGCATGGATTGTTGACTAAAATAATTGGCATTTTTTAAAGGATCTGAGATATACCAAGAATCATTAGTGAAGGCTCTTACCAAACACTTTGGTGCTAAGCTGCTCATTATAGATCCTTCGTTGCTGGCGAGTGTAAGCTTCTTAACCATAGCCATGGTCTCTTTCTCTGGAGAAAGTGTGTGTACTGTTTAATGTGCACTGATGTTATTCAAATGAGCCATCACAGTTTTCTGACAAGAAAACACACCCAAGTCTTACTGATGTATTTCCTTTTACGTTCTGCTGTAGTATTTTGTGCTACATTGCTTAATTGTTAATTTTTATTCAAATCTTGATTCTTCAGATAATGTCCACAACTTCATAGCAAAATTATCAACCTTGCTACTACTATATGCAAATACATCCAGAAGTTCTAGCTTGAGCTAATATCGCAATAACTGAATTTCCTCATGGCCTGTCTTCTTAAATGTTGATTTTTTAGAGAACTTTTTAAATGTTGATTTGTAAATTGGATTTTGCATATATAATTTTTCTAGTATAATTATGTGCCTGCTTAAATGCTTATATACAAAATGTTTGCCTAAGCATGTAGGGACCTATGTTATTGCTTGAATTAATTTGGTTCTTGGATATATTTCATTTTTCTCTTCAGGGACAATCTTCAAAGTTGAAGGAATCTGAGTCGTACAAAAAAGGTAAGACTATGCATGTACTATTCGTTATGCACAGACTCACTGAGTAGTGACTGCTTTGGTCACTACTTATGCCTAGTTTAAGTAGAAAATCATTGAATTGAGAATGGTGACCTTAAATTTGTCAATGCAGTAAAGTTTGCAGGAGATTGTAGTTCCTTTTAAAGATGCCTACCTATGCAATGGACAAGTAAGAAATGATTACCATGTGTCTTCGCAACTTTATAAGACAGAATTCGACAACTGACAAATATTTTCGTAGGTGTGATCGAGATTCAAATTATATCCCAACTATACCAACAAGATATGCAAGATATGTTGTTTCCCAAAATGCATCAGATACCTCTACTCCAGAGTCTAGTGATAGGTCTATGGACAGATTTCATGATGACTTAGCAACTGCATTGTGGCAATCTAGATGAATGTTCTCATATAAGTGCTGTTAGGAATATTTTTTGGAAGAACTCTCCGTAGAAATATGTAACTGTGGTGGTTCCACTCTCCTTAGAAATATGTAACCATGGTATTTTGCAATAACTGAATCAATCTGAGTGGACTATTATTATAATGGATATTGTCTTTGATGCCATGCAATGTACGTGATGTGTTTTTTAACTTCTTATATGGAAGCTTGGTATTTTTTTACAAGTATTGTGCTAAAATATTTGTGCATATTCATAAGTACTTCTAACAAATATTAGGATTGTCATTTCAGCTATATCTCGTTAGTACAGAGGTTATATAGACCAAGGACGTCTTTGGCTTCCCCTATTAGGATCTTAATGTTTTTAGCCAAATAACTAAATTAACTGATTATGATTCTCTTTAATATCTGATTCAAAAAGAATCAGAATTAGACTCACAGAATCACAGAATCTGAAACCCTACCTACAATAGGCCTCTTTTTGCCCGCAGCATTGAAATCCTAGCAACGAAGACGTACGCGTACTACAACTGTTTGGACATCGACGTTCTCATCCATAGCGTCTAGGTTTCTCAATTTTTCTAAGAGAACGTTCTCATCCATGGATACAAATTCGTGCATTAGCGTAAAACTATAAATGATCTTCGATTAGATTGGCCAGCTATTCGGTCAACGTTTTGTGTGATTTAGTTAAATACTCTCTTGGTCTCCCCACAGAAGAAAAAAGAAAGAACCACTCCCTTGGTCATAAAAACATTCATTGTGTATATGGACAAGTTCTTCACGACGCAACTAGTTTTGACTATTTGCAAAACCTTGTAAAATTGTAATAATCATAAACGTATTTCAAGACAATGTATTTGTATGATTCTAGCCTATGTAAATTCCAACCTCTTGATTTCCTGCTGACGCAGGGTTCAGGAATTCGAATCTCGGCGAATTTCAACCATTTCGATGAGGTCCGAAACACCATTTCGCTCCCATTTCACCTGAATTTGGTTCAAATATGGTTTAAATTTGATCAAATTTCATTCAAAATTTTTGAAATTCATCCATTTCGGTGGAGCCTGAATTTTCTTTGCAACCGGATTCCAAAACCCTGGCGTGGCTCTATTTCTTCCTTCCCTAAATTGGTGTTCGGAGTTTTTTTTCGTTAAGTAACTTTTCATACCCTCTTCACCAGCCTATGTAAATTCTATCGTATTGCCCCCCGCTGTCAGTGAGTAGTCGACTGTAAATTGTTTGTTCTCTTCTAATATATCAATGCACAAAGCTCTTGCATGTTGAAAAAAAAATATATGTATGATTCTTATACTGTCAATTTACTTTTAGATAAAAGAAATATTTTATAGTGGTGAGTGCGTGTGTATATGAGCGTATATGTTTGTATTATGTATCGAAAGAAAAATAAAGTATTTTATTTATTAGCGGAAACACATCCATAGTCTGCACCAACTATAGATTCAAGCACACCATATACATATATATTTACGAAATAATTTAACGATGAAATACAGCAGGGGCCTCTGTTTTTCTTTTCTCCCGTAACAATATGTCAACTGATTTTACTATAGCGCGTCCTTGGCATGTCTCTTCCTCTACTAGAGCTTGCTACCTACATTGGCTCTCCCATAGTCCCATGCTTGATGGTAGCTGCTGATCACGATTATTTCTCGGGTTGCGTCTGAAGTTGACCTAGTGCATCCACAGTGTAACGTAAAACTAGTTCACAAATAATACAATATTTTATTCAGCTCTCTAACAACATTGTGGAACTTAGTCCATAACAAGAAAATAGCAAAAGCCATCCATAAACATATGAGTTGTCCATATAAAATAAAATATGTTATTTGTTTTTACTTTCTCTCTCCTCTAATACTATTTGCTATTTATATATATTGTGAATGTTATAGTTAAACTCATAAGGGTCTGTTCGGCACCCTATGTTTCTAACACAGTGTGTGCGCACGGAAAACGGAACGGTCCATTAGCGCGTGATTAATTAAGTATTAACTAATTTTTTTTTCAAAAATAGATTAATTTGATTTTTTAAAGCAACTTTTGTATAGAAACTTTTTAAAAAAAACATACCGTTTAGTAGTTTAAAAAACGTGCGCACGGAAAAAAAAGAGGTGAGTTGGAAACTTAAGCCAAAGAACAAAGCCTATGAATCTCATTATATGGATATACATTGTTGTTGTTCTTAGGACATGTCTATTGTAGGTGATGCTAAATCCTTAACATCATTACAGTATCAAACAAGCGCTGGATTTCATTTTCTTATCTATAGTGTGCTAGTACCGATGTTAACATCAGATGATGCAAATATTTGGTGGAACCATTGGTGTATGGACGAGCTGGGACTCGGAGAAAAAAAGGCGAAGAAAACAAGGGACAATTATTTCATACGATTTTGTTGTGTGTTTGTGTCTATCATTTCACAAAGTAGGTGGTATTTTATATAGAAAATTTTCAGAAAACTTGATCCATTTTGTAAGTGTCCTAAGTAACAGTTTAATTATGTTTATCAAAACTACAGTATAGAAAAAAAATACAATGCCACACACTACTGTGATCTCTACGTCCAAATACATAAAAAAAAATCAGACTATCATTTCACACCCAACTCTTTTCACCGAACTAAACACACACTTCATTCATGGTAGATGAAGATGAAAGATGAACCCGTAAAATAAGAAACCATTACCACATAAATAATTAAGTATTAATTATTATAAATTTAAAAAATTAAATTTATTTCGTATTTCAAATAATTTTCACAAAAAATATCGTTTAATAGTTTGAATACATGTGGTAAAATATGTATATGCGTAACGCCTAATATAAGGTCATGTTCTTAACTTGAGATTCTTAGCCTGTGTTCTTTTGTTACTCTTTCGCGATCACGTTTTTCAAACTGCTAAACAGTGTGTTTTTTGCAAAAAGTTTTTATACGAAAGTTGTTTTAAAAAATCATATTGATCCATTTTTTTTAAAAAAATTAGCAAATACTTAATTAATCATGTGCTAATGAGTCGTTCCGTTTTGCGTGCTGGAGAGATTAACTCTTAACCCCAACTTTAGAACTCAGCCTTAAGCCTTAAGCTCACTCCTTCGTTTACCGTGCACGTGATATTTTTTGCAACTAAAGAATGGTGTATTTTTTGTAAAATTTTTTATAAAAAAGTTGCTGTAAAAAATCATATTAATCTATTTTAAAATTTTTTTAAGCTAATACTTAAATAATTATGTGTTAAATTATTTCTCTGTTTTACATCCTAACTAAGGCTCTGTTCGTTGGGAACTCACCCCACTCGTTTTTCACTCGCACGCTTTTCCAACTGCTAAACGGTGTGTTTTTTTCAAAAAGTTTCTATATGAAAGTTGCTTTAAAAAATCATATTAATCTATTTTTCAAAAAAAATTAGTAAATACTTAATTAATCATGTGCTAATGAGTCGTTCCGTTTTTTGTGCGGAGAGAATTTATTCCCAACTCATACAAACAAACACACCCAAAGAATTCCCAACCTCTCCAAACAACACATCCTACTAGCATAGGGTGTGTTCTTTTGGGTGTGTTAGGAAAAAATTTCTTGCGCACGAAAAACAGAGCGACTCATTAACACATGATTAATTAAGTATTTACTACTTTTTTTAAAAAATAAATTAATATAATTTTTTAGAGCAACTTTTGCATAAAAATTTTTTACAAAACACACCATTTAGCAATTTGGAAAACGTGCGCGCAGAAAAAGAGGTGGGTGAGTTGGAAAGTTGCGTGAAGAACTCAAGTCCGTCTTTGTCCCTGTACAGTCAATCTTGCTGTTCCCACTGCGCATCTTCCCCCTTTTGGAATCGCCCGGTCCCCATCTCCACTTCGAACCAAACCCCGAGGCGCGCCGCGCGCCTCCCCGCCGGCGCCGGCGGAGAAGCGCCGTCGAGCGGGAGGGGATCGGAGCGGCCGCCGGCGAGCCAGGCCGACCTCCCCCGCGCCAACGCAGCAGCAGACCAGCAGTGTGGGAAGGAAGAGGGGACGCCGCTGCCGCGAGCGGCGAGCGGAGTGGGGTTTCTCCATTGTTACCATTTCAGGCCAGCCGCTTGGCCGCCGTCCGTCCCGAGCGGCCGCGTCCCCTCCCGTCGACGCCGAGGCAGGGTGGCCCCCACCTGTCACTGGCCGTGTTCGCCTCTATATATACCGCGCCGCCCCCTTCCGCCGCAACCTGAGCCGAGCGGGGAGACGCGTCTTCCTCCTCCTTGCTGCTCCGCCTCCGCTCCCTTCCTCCAGGTTCGTCCTCCTCCTCGTTGTCCCGCTCCCGTCCTCTCCTCGGATTGCTCGATCCCCTACCGCCCATGGGTTTTCTCGCGATTTTTTTTTTTGGTGCTGGAAATGGTTAGCTCATGCGAGGAACAACCGATTAGGGTTTAGTTTAACGCCTCCTTATCCTCTCGAAATCGTGATGGATGATTAGGATTGTGGCCGTTTTGTTTGCGCCCCTCTCCGGTTGTATTGTTGTCTCCATTTCTATGGGTTTAGTCGCCCTGTGAGAGGTGATGCAGACTTTGTGGTATGGGAATCCAAACTTTTGTTGGGATCTTCTTCCATTATATGTTGAGATAAATAGGATTTTGCCATTATGCAATATGGGGCACCCCTCTTGGGTTGTGTTTTTTTGTCTCCATCTCTATGGGTTTAATCGCCCCCTTGAGTTGATCCAAACCTGTGGGGGGTGGAAAGTTTATGCTGCTACAAGATACTCATCGCGCTATTGTCTTCGTTTCTTGCAGGGGCATGCGATTTTGAAGGCGGAGTTTATACTTGATCGAGATGGTAATGGAGGGCATCTGTGCTCTCTCTATTATTTTGTGTTTTTTGATTTTGTTCTGTCTCTCACTATATGCTGGCTTTTATTGGTACACAAAGGTTAAAGTAGAAGATGATGTGGAGGGCAGTGGCATCAACGCTTCTGTTGGTGATCTCAGGGATGCTGCCGTCAATCCACAGCCTGCACTGCTGCGTGCTACTGTTAAGGAGGAGGTGGTGAGTTTGCTTCCAAACCTTCTGGTGTATTAATCTTTGCTTGGAGTAGTGTTTTGCATGGCATGCTAAACTATTTGGATGAATCAATTATCTATTGATATACTCTCTCCGTCCCAAAATATATGGGATTTTGGGTGGATGTGACACATCCTAGAACTACGAATCTGGACAAGCGCTTGTCCAGATTCGTAGTTCTAGGATGTGTCATATCCACCCAAAATTTCTTATATTTTAGGACAGAGGGAGTATTACATTATTAAAACAAGGGTGAAAAGGAGTCACCGTATTTGCTTTCCATGCCTAGAAGTTACCATGTTATTCAGAGAAAAAAAGGATCTATGCTGTTGACTGTGGTGTGGGTCCATATTATTATAGTTGAGGTTAAAACAAAGTCTCCATGTCAAATACAATTAATGAGTAATGGCAATTACGCGGGAAATTTGGCTAGTTATTATTCTAGGGCCAGGCGGGTTGAGCGCTTCGTATTTACCACTTGTAGAGTGGTTTTATTATGGCGGCAATGTGCTGTCTGTTATATCGTGCTTGAAGTGGAAGCAAAGCTATAATTTTGTGCACAGGCTTCCAGTTGCTAATCGCTATATGCACCTAAGTTGTTTGCATTGTACCAAGCAGTTATTTCTTGAAACAACAATAGAACCATTAGTGTCTTTGGGCATCAGACCCAAATTCAATATAATTCTAGATTGCCACCCCCCCCCTCCTTCCCTGTGAGCTACTTTCTAACTGAGCCTCCTTTTTTGGTATTGTTATTGATTTGTCCTATTGTGCTTTGATTTGAGGTGAACACATCTGCCAAGCACCAAATCAGGATGACTTACAAATACAACCAACATATTTGAGGTTTGTTTTGGATGTAATCTATATTGACAGTAGTACATCTAAGATACAGTTGATTGATGGTGTTAAATATTTGAAAGTAACTGGGTGTTGACCTAACCATAGGTATATTGCTAACAACCAGAGGTCCACAACTTAAAATAGTTAATACACCTTTTGACATGTTAACTTTTCCTTTGGTTCCTTTTAATAAAGTTTTTTTTTTTTGCGTGGGTTCCTTTTAATAAAGTTGTGGTACCAACGAAATGTTCTTCACTTATATTGTAGGAAGGACAGCCAAGCTCTTCCTCCAGTCATGTAAGATCACAATTTATTGGCATGGGGTTTTCACCAATGTTGGTTGACAGGGTGCTTCAGAAACACGGTAATATCCTATGACATGCCTTTTCAAATGCATGTAGTGATATCAAACTTTTGCAGCAGTTAAAACACAGTTAAATCCAAACCTCTTACCTTATAGTTTACAAACTAATTGCATTTATCTCTCTCATGCAGGTGACAGAGATTCAGATACTATACTGGAGGCTCTTTTGTCCCAGTCTGTAAGTGATTCCCCTGCTGCATTTCAACATTTGTCCCGTTAATCTTAATATTCTGGTTTTCTTTCTTTACGAAATGGTTTCCTCTTCTAATCTTGTTGTTACCTATTTATACTTTTCTGTGTTAGACTTGAATAGTTTACCATTAAAGCTCTCATTATGATCCTTCATTTACTTTACTGTTGCTAGTGTAATTTTGTCTTAAGGTACACCTTCATGTAGTTGGATTGATGTTTACTTTAAATGACTGATATTCAATTTGGTATCAGGAATTTTAATTTCCATCTAGTTTTGTTGGCATTGCCACAGTAGTCAATAATTGTGTTACTTGCAGAGGAAGATAATGAGTTGTGGAATTCACACACTTGAATTTATTTTTCAATTTTCATATGTTATAGGCTCTTCAAAAATCTGGGTCTGAATCAGGTTCATTGGGAGATCTCTTTGATTCTGATAATGAAGAAAATAGTTCTCATTTAGCGCCTAGGAAAGAAGTTATCCAAGACATTAAGGTGATGTTCTGGCTCAAAATGTTAATCATGGTACTATTCATTTTGAACTCCTTAGACCAATCTGCACAACATTTCTATTTTCAGGTTGAAGCTGATTCATCCTCAGAAAAGAGATCATATCTACTGAGTACAATGAACTTCTCGCAACAAGAAGTTGATTTGGCACTCAACCAGCTAGGTAGGTGATGCTGCATTGGCTTGTGCAATTAACAATTTATCTTTTTAATTGTCTAGATCTTGTACTGTTGCCTTTTCTTTTTTTGGTGTTGATATCCGTTCAACCAATTATACTACACACTTTTTATGACACTGTTGAACAAGAATATGTTCAGGACACATTTTAGATCTGTTTGATAGTCATTTCATTCTTTGTCATATTCAGTATACTGTAAACTTCCAGACCTGCTTGGTTTCAGGTGAGGAAGCATCATTGGAACAGCTTGTAGATTTCATTGTTACTGGTCAAGTGTCAGGTTTCTCTGGAGGAAAGGAAAATGGCGATGCTTCAAATGAGGTTTTCTCCAGTTCTTTTGTTTACTGTTTCTTACATCTGACTAACATTGTCTGAGTACATGACGTAAATATCGAGCTCGCTGCTCCAAGTGTCTTTACTCCTTTATGAAATGTAAAACACACTTAATAACTCTTAATAATATGTAGCTTTGTGAAAGATTCATTATTCAGTGAACTGGTGTTACTGCTATGAGACTAGAACATTGCACATTATCCAACTCTGGAAAAGTTGTTCCAGAGTCTACTCCGTACTATCCAACCACAAAAATTGGCGCACCAAATCTCTAGTTTATTATGTGTTGCATCCAGAATCTTTACAGAATATCCTTGTTCATACCAGATTGTCACTTGGACATTCTGCTTCGTACTATCCCAGTGATGAAATTGCAGCCAAATTTTCTACTTATATTTTGCATCAACGACAGTTCAGAATTCTCCTTTTAATTCTGTGTTTTTTACTTGGTAGTCTATAACGTAACATGTAAACCACAGGATCACATTATTTTGTGCTTGTTGGTACTCACATTGTCTTTTCAGCCATGCTTTCTAGGTCTCCAATTGTGTACCCTAGTAACTTCTTACCATTATTACTTACAGTCTGCAGTATACATGTTTCATTCCTTTTGATACTACAATGACATGAACTATACTTAGGCCTGGAGCATGTATCATGGTTGTTGTCAGTCATGTTTATAGTTATATGTGTTCTTTCTTTGATATTCTATTTTTGATAGATGGGATCTGTATCATGGTTATCAATCATGTTTATTATTTTTTTGTGTTCTTTCTTTAACTCTTAATTTTGATAAATGGTATTTGTAATTGGCTACAAATATGAGCAACAACAGAACTGTATATTTAAAATCACATTTGTTTCAGGGAAAGGATGAATCACTGTTTGGAGTAATGGATAAAACACTACATTTGCTCCAGATGGGTTTTACGGAGGAAGAAGTGTCATCTGTCATTGACAATGCTGGTAAGTGAAAATAAAAATGCTTTAAAAAATTACTCAGATCTGTGAGCTTCATGACCATAGTCCACAGCATATGGTGAAGTACTCTCTCCAGTCAAATTTACTTGACGCTGGGTGTACTAAGTTTAGTACTCCCAGCATCAAATAAATGTGACTAGAGGGAGTATCACATAGTGAAATCCTTAAAATCTAATACCGCAGCATGCACCAGTACACTGGCACCTGATCTCTGATAATACTGTACCTGTCAACAAACACTTGTCATTCTTGAACCTTTACCATTGCAAAGCTTTTCCAAGCAATCGTTTTTTTATTCAATTGGACTAGATCGATAAATCTTTGTCGCATCAAATAGATGATGGGGGAGCATGCAAAAGGAAATTAACAAGGAAAAAAAATGAAAAATATGCTTTGGAAAAGCATGAGTAACAAAAATATATGAACAATGAAACGATCAGTTCTGACAAATATTTGTAACAGAGGGTGTTTTTATTCATGTTAACAATATACTTAATTTTAGGATTTTAGTATTTTACTGAATCCTAACCTTGCTCATAGATTTTGTCAAGGATGAACCTTTCAGACTTTTTATGTATGATTCATGCCTGCTTTGTACATAAGGTGGCTCCCCATGGATAAATATATGCCATTTTAAGCTAAAAGGACTGTAAATTCAATCTCATGTCTCATCCAGAGCATCTGATTTCATGCACATGGCATCCGCAGGTGCCTCACTCATGCACACGGATAAAACCTTGCATGCAACATGGTGGTAAAGGGGTTTTTCATATTTCACATTGTAATTATAGTTTTAGCCCCCAAATTTGTGGTATTAAAAATTTCAATCTTCCTTGGAGTACATTTGATTATTTTCTATATCAATATTCCATTCTCTCATTAGTTACCACTTACCAGTTTCTATGTTGTATTTACTAGAATATACTGTTTTAATGAGTTCTTACTTCTAGCAAACTTAATGCCATATTTCCTTGTTCCTACCTTTTCAGGTCCAGAAGCAACAGTTTTGGAGCTGGCTGACACAATTTTTGCACGTAGAATTGCCAGTAGCATTGAGCAGAAAGAGGTAATTTCGTCAACATTTTATTCTTACTGCTATAAGCTTGTATTGTGAATTTACAGTCATCTGTTGGTTGGTAGCATTGTCCATGACACCTGTGCAGAGCACACAGCAGATTAGTAGGAACCTTTTTATATAAACAATTTGCTTGATTTACAAAATATGCGCCTTTACGAATCACTAAGATATAAAACTTGATTTGAAACTTGCATGCAAACCGAAGAAAATCAATTTGTATTATTTTGTAATGTATTGTCACATCCCATTCATCCTCATCCCTCTAACCAAACACTCATCCCGTTCTCAGCAAACCAATGTTTTTCTTTAAATGCTGCTCTTATGGCTGTACAACATATTGTTATACACAAGTCACAACTGTTCTGATTTCTTATTTGTCTGCATTTGCATTCTTGTGCACAGGTGAAAGTGGAACCTGACTTTCTAGATGAGACAGAAACCAGCTATTCAGCATACCATCCCTCAAATTCTGGTCTAAGGTACTATGATGACGACCATGACAACATAAGGATTAAAAGGGCTAAGCATATGTTTATAGATGACGGTGGGGGTTCCAGTAGTCGTGCTGGAAATCAACCTAACTTAAATCCATGGCTTAAGGATCACCGTGCCACAACTAGTGATGGATCTGTCAAGGAAGAATTTGATGCAATGACACCAGGCATCCGTAGAAATGTTCGCAGTGATATCGCCAATCCCCCATATTTCTTATATGGAAATGTTGTTGAAATTCCCAAAGCTACATGGCATCAGCTGTCAGAGTTCTTATACAATGTGGAGCCAGAGTTTGTAAATAGCCAGTTTTTCTCGGCTCTCTCACGAAAGGAGGGTTACATTCATAACCTTCCAACAGAAGGAAGGAGTCACCTGGTTCCTAGGTCACCAATGACTATCGAAGAAGCATTCCCATTCACAAGGCAGTGCTGGCCATCGTGGGACACAAGAAAACAACTTAACGGTGTTGCTACAGATGTTGCAGGAATAGAGCAGCTGTGTGAGAGACTGGGAAAGATGATAAGAGACTCACGAGGTTATCTTTCACAAGAAAAGAAAATGCACATCATGCACCAGTGCAAGCTGGCTAACCTCATCTGGGTTGGCCCAGATAGGTTAAGTCCTTTGGAGCCACAACAAGTGGAACGGATACTTGGCTACCCACGGAAACACACAAACCTGTTTGGTCTGAATCCACAAGATAGAATAGAAGCCATGAAGTACGGTTTCCAGACTGATACACTCGGCTATCTTTTGTCAGTCCTGAAGGACCTGTATCCAGATGGGCTAAGGGTGCTATCAATCTACAGTGGAATTGGAGGTGCAGAAATTGCCCTGCATCGCCTAGGGATTCCACTACAGTGTGTAGTATCTGTCGACCAATCTGATACAAACAGGAAAATTTTGAGAAGGTGGTGGGGGAATACTGAACAAAAGGGGCAACTGAGGCAGATAAATACCATTTGGAAGCTGAAGAGTAATGTACTTGAGGACCTGGTGAAAGAATTTGGTGGTTTTGACATAATTATTGGTGGAAACTTCAGTTCCTGTAAAGGTGGTACAACAGTAAATACAACCATGGGCATGGATTCCAACCAGTTTTTTGAGTATGTTCGTGTTGTGCAAAGAGTGAAGCATATAATGGGTCGGCTCCAGCTGAGGGCGCATGATTCTGCTCGACATAGACATCGCTCTCCATCAAATTGACTTGTCTGGCCTTGTAGGACGGTGTAGCATAGCGTCATGTCATGTGGATCTGTAGATGATGTGTCATGGAGCAGTTGCTCTCAGACAACTTTAATGTTATGTTGATCCGCAGAAACATTGCGATGGCTGTTAGCATTCGTTACATTGCATTAATTACCCTTTCTTGTTCCTGGTATTCCTAGTATTATGCTCCATTCTTTGATTATAATTGCTTCCTATGCTGCTTCTAGAGTTGTCTTGTGTTTGCCTGGTTGTAATCGCTCAGTAGATTGGGACTAAGCGATCGTTTTGCTGGGTAACCTTACGGCAAAATTACATTCGTTCTTCAGCTTTTAAATGTTCAGTTACAATTGAAATTGCTTCTCCATCCTTGCACAATATCTGCACAATATCACAGATTGATCAGTTTGCATGCTGTACTTGTATTGTCCTGACAAAAGTTTGTTCATAGTAGCAAAGATTCATACCTTCGCTGATACTAGTGCAAAGACAGCAACACATCACCTACTTGCTTTCTTTCACAAGCTTCTCAGAAGCTTACTGATACGTAATAAAATGTTGTAGCAAGTACAATTAAACGAATAGCCTCGATCCATGTCCAAATATTTGGACCGAACGAACATTGCCATACAAAGTGTGCAACATCCTTCCTCGCATGTTGCTACAATCTTGACAAACCGATCGAATTCAGTTTTCAACCTGATTTTACACTCTTCATCATCAACTTTACAGAATCGTGGATGATTTTTGGTTACATCGGCAGCAGCAAAGTGGGAGGGGGAAAAGAATCCGCGGCGTCAGAATCCCGGACAAAAAAACTCTAGTTCCATGCACGAGCTTTCCCAAGTGGCTGCAGACAGGGTTCATCTCCGGCGTCTAATGGAGGACACTGAAGAAATTCTGAACTAGTCTTCATGCTGTCCTCAGAAATCACCATCCTACGAATGCGCATTGCTTTCGAGCGTGTTCGGGGATAAGCTTCACCAGGAATTCCATCGGCATACCCTTCAATTCTGTTCAAATCCGCCAGATTAGCAAATAGTCACAAGTTGATCAGAGTTTCGGAAAATTTTATCGGTACATGTCTTATGTAAATTGGTTCTGAAAGCTTACCATGGGGCTTGAAGTTGAAGAGAGGAGGAAGGAAACGGCCGTTTGGTAACCGGGTGTTTGGATCCCGGAGTTCGTCGAAGAAGGGATGGATCAATGCTTCCGACTGTAATGGCAATTAAAGCAATGCGCAATCAGTAAACTAGTACTTGGCAAGGCAGTGCATGTTTGTATGATGCAGTAATTAGAAAACAATAACACAACAGTGATGCCAAGAACTAAAACTTTCTCCAAAAAATGGTGTTTGCTCAAATAATGCAGTAACAACACTCACAGCGGTCGACCGGAGGTATGGTGAATACTGCAAAAGCCTGGAGACAAGATCGACTGCTTCAGCAGGCATTCTTTTATGGAAGATCTGGTGGTAAAAAAAAGGGAAGCTACATTAGGTTTCAACCTTAAAATAAAAAACAAACAATCCAACATAAGACTATTTTCTTCTACCTTATGCCATGGGTGAGCTTTGATTTGCGGAAATTTAAACTCGGTGTAATTTGGGTTCATGCACTTAATCTCCTCTCGTGTAGGGGTACCCAGAACCTGAGAGAATAGTCAGTTAAGTAGGAGGTAAAGAACAAAAAGGGAGTGATTTCGATGGGAGCAAGATATAATTTACCTTGATGATTTCAACAAGCTGATCAACGCCACTGTCGCCAGGGAATAGAGGCTTTTAAAACAAAAAAGGATAAAGCTTAGGCAGACAGTTGCAATGAGCTGGATGGTCCAAAAGCCTCATGTAAATAATGCAATCTCTTACCTGCCCCAGAAGGAGTTCAGCAAGCACACAACCGGCAGACCAAACATCAATCGCCGTCGTGTATTCAGTAGCACCAAATATGAGCTCTGGAGCTCTATAGTACCTTGAACAGATATAAGAAATATTTGGTTCTCCTTTTACCTATAAATAATAGCACAAAACATTAGGTACAGCGGACAATGGCAATGTTCGTGTGAGTATCTGGTAATGAGTGATCATACCAAGACTTTCGCGCTGCCGAAGTCACATAATTTCAGCTGATGAGTATGTGGGTTCACCTGGCAGTAATAATCTTTTAGCAACCATCTGACTAAACAAAACTTAGTACTTGACTAACTCCACAAAGTTTCAGTAAGACAAACATATTATAACTAAATGCAAGTACGTAACATACCAGAAGATTTTGAGGCTTGATATCCCTGTGACACACTCCAATGGTGTTGTGAATGTACGCCAAAGCTCTGCATATCTGTCAATTATAATAGGTTTTCCATGTTACACTCAATGCATAATTGTGCTAGAATAGATTAGCAGATCTAGGTGTGTAATGTTACCTGATACATGTATAGTTTTGCATATATCAATGGCATGCGTTGGTTCATCTTGTTATAATGTTTAATTACACGATGAGCAGTCTCTGGCACATACTCAAGCACCAAGTTGAGGTAAAGCTCCTCCTTCTCAGTCTTTGAGAAAAAACAATGCTTTAGAGACACAACATTTGGGTGGTCAAGAACTCGCATTGTTTGCAGCTCACGGTTCTTGTATCTCTTGTCTTGAAGAACTTTCTTTATAGCCACAGTCTCACTGGTTTCCAGACACTTGGCCTATACAAGATCATTGAAGAAATGAAGGGTTCATCAATTGTCACCAGAACACACAAATTAACACATTGAGCAAGTGCAACATGATATTGATCTGTCTAAAGACAAACCTGGAAAACAGTTCCAAAGGATCCATGACCTACGACACGCTCGGCCATGTAGCTAATGGTCTGCAGTGTAGATAGATAACTCAGTGCACAAAACTTATTGTGTTGGCAGGCAACACTAAATGGACATAAAAGGATTAGCATAACATCACTTGTGCATTAGTTGTGCTTGTTTTATGAACAGTACCTGTTTAGCCTGTCCATTTCTTCCATCAATGCTTGTCACAATAATATGACCAGGTTCTGTCCCATTGCCATTGACTACTATGTCGTCAATGTCCTGCGACGTTTGCGAATCAAATCAGCAACTGACAATACAGCAAAAGGCAACTATGATCCACCACTCTTAGGCATATTACCTTATTATCATCCCTTATACTCATATTGCTCATCTCATTCGGAAGTCGGTCAGCATCGCCGCTTGTACATGTTTCATTCTGAAACCCCAAGGAAGAACGCACCACACCTACCGAGGCCATACTGTTGAAAGGCACAAGGCTAATGTTGAAGAGGCTGTCCTAAAGATGAGTTGTTGTTGATCCACCTGCAAACAGCAGCATAATGGTAAGTCAAAGTCACAAATACAGTGTTTACTCAAGAAAGATGTGATCAGATTAGGTGCCAGAAGCACATTCACAGACAGTTTGTGTTGGCAATTGGCAACTAGGCTTGAAGGTACAGAAAAGAAAAAAAAAAGAATGGAACTTTGGGAATCCATGATGGATGCCGAGTTCTTGTCAAACTGGAGAGTTATTTTTCTAGCTCAATCGAATTTCCATATCCTCACTAGGCATAATTGTAACACAGAATCTGAAGATATTAGAATGCTAATTTGTACCAATCACCCCTATTTATCGTGACAAATTCAACCCTGATCGTTGCAAGATCATCCCGAGGCGGTAGCAATCAAGAACCAACAAATTCATCCACCCATGCTTGCTATCCATATCAACGAGAAACAGCCAAGAGAAGGCAACATTTTCACCGATCAACCAAAGTTAGCATCAACCAAAGTTAGCATCTTTCCCCACCAACTCATCTCCCTCCAATCACGCATCAACCATGTAGAATCAAGCCTCACCAAATACCCCCGATCAAAATGCAAAATCAGCAGGACGAACAAGCATCCGATCCGAGCTCGGAAACCGCCACCATCTCCCCAGAAAATCACAAGAACAAACGATCACAAAAAAAAAACCAGCTTTCCCTTCCACCCCCTGAAAAAAAAATCCAACCAAGAAACTTGGCAACTCAACCCACTCCACCCACGCCACCCAGCCACGATCCAAGAACAACCATGGCCGCATCAACCGCGAACCACGCAAGAACAAGCAGCAGCAGAATCAGAGCCCCCTGATCCAAGAACAGAGGCGAGGGATTACCACCGGATCAGGCGGAGGCTCGCCGGAGAGAGGAGGGAGCTCGCTGGATGGCCCCTCGCTCGCTCGCTCTCTCTCTCTCTCTCCCGAGCTCCGGCGCGGAATGCGGGGAGGATCGGAGGGAGGGAGGAGAGCTTCGCTGCCTCTATAATACACAGGAGGAAGAAGAGATTGCGAGACAGAAAATATAATAAAAATAATAAAAAAAGAAATTTATGTTTATATCTTATTAATTATTATAGTTATTATTATTAACTTGTCTGTTTGACCGTTGAAAGGTTCCGGTCCCATGGCGCCAATCTCATCTCGTGTGGGGCCCATCTCTCTGATTTTCTTTTTTTCATTTCATGGTAATTTTTTTTTACCTTTGTACTGGAGTAGTATTTTGTGGTGGAAGATTTTTAGTTTTGTAAATAAGTTTGTTGTGGTTGTCTGTATAGGTAATTTTTATTGTGACAATAAGTAGAATTGTGAAATATGAATGTGCCCTGAATTATATCACACAATGGGTTCTTGATGTTGAAATAGAGTTGTTATATCATTGTATGATATATGAATATAGTTGTTACATGTTGAAATAGAGTTTGCCCTGTATGAAATAGAATATGCCCTAAATATTGCAGTTTCATTTACCGAAAATCGGTTCCTAAGCTAGGCTAATGCCAAGATAAAACCTTTGATGGGTGTTGGACCTTAAAAAAAAACTTAGCAGTTAGTTTTCAAGATAATGGAGATTTCATTAAGTAAATAAAAGCAAATAGTCAAGACAAATCTTCCATGCTATTTTTTTCTTATAAAGGATGATCTTTCGCATTGGAGTAGCAAAATAATGCAGCATGCTTATCATATTAATGTGAAAATATGTATGGTTGTTCGTGACGTAGTATCCATTAAATTAAAAAAAATGTGACTTAGCTTTGGCAATACTCCCAATTACACTTTTTCATCGCTATTTTCTTTCCCAATAAAAGCCAAGTTGCAAATAGATATCTTAATTTAACAATATGCAAGGTTAACCACGTGTCCCAATGCCATGAACTAGTGCCAAACCACATTGTATTTGATTGGATGCACTCCAAAAGCCAAATCCACACAAAATGTCACAGAATCAAATCATACATATTTGGTGATTTGGTAGTAAGAAAAATTGCGTGTATGCATGATCCACAAAGCTGAGCATACAAAATCTGTAGAAATGTGGAGAAATATTGATGACCTTGAAGAAAACAAAACAAAACAAAATGAAAGCAAATGATTGGGGGTCTGGGACAGACTGTCATGGTCGGAGCATGGAACCCACTCTGCCTCACTGCCAGCAGGCAACAAAAACAAATACACCTCTTGCCTAATTAATTTATGATAACCATCTGCCTAATTAGATCACTATTGTAGCTTAATTAGCTCTAGGTGGCCATCTACTACTGCTACTGCTACCTTCATTTCTTAAGTCGAAATTTGGTCGGGATCACAGAGATTATGAAATTAAGAGGATGGTTGATCAAAGAAAACAACCATGATATGTACTCCTCCAGGCATATTGACTTTGATTAATCTAATTTTGATTGTTGCTTTTAATCAATACAAAAGCATGCACCTCTAAATGTAGGATACTAGTAAAGTATTTTCACTTACAAATCTAACGACCACTTTTGTGCCACACAGTTATGTTTAAAAAATAGTTCTTGGCCTTAGATTAATCGAATTTAAAACTGACAAGTATCTTCTATGTACATATCTTTGTGAAACATGAGTTTATGCTCATATAAATCAACAAGAGCTGTGATTATAAATCAGGAGTAAAGAGGGAAACAGTAATCCAATTTCACATGCACAATTTACATTTTGAAAAAAAAAACTGTAAATGGAGGGTTCATTGATTGGTATGCATGCTACTCTAGAATCCAAGGACATCTTTTGAGCTAGCTCATATCATTATGAGTCTCCCCCTTTCCTGCAATTTTATTATATTTGTAAAAATGTTTTTTTATGTACCTATCTTGTAAAGGTGGCCGTCCTACCTATGATGATGCTGGCCGATCATGACTGTCTGAGAAAGAAGATGTAGCACTATATAGATCACTATACGCTTTCATGGCATCTTTACAAGAAAAAGTCGTCCAACTTGTCCCTAATTTTAATTCAATTTGCAAAGATATCGATGAATTATAGCATTCTGTTTCCAGCTACATTCTTATCCAATTTAAAAATCTACCATAATCAAGTTTTGAAGTTAGACATACCTCCCTGCTGCAGACACATTCTCGTTAAGTTTTAATTTGTCAGTTGTCACATCTATTTTTTTTCTAGATAAGGGAGATGATTATATCCCGATCTCTGCATTTAGAATGCACACAACTATAAAGTTTGAGTTGTGACAAGAACTTCCTATGTAACATATAGTAGTATCATATTATGTTTTTTTTTAAAAAAATTGCCGTAATAAACATGCCCTATATCAAGGAGTTGGAACGCAAGGATTCTGTTCATAATCAATGAAATTTGTATAATTAAGAGCCTTGCGTGCCGTGTTGTTTGTCTCCCTTTTGTCACTCCTCACGAGTACGGAGTATATACACATTGTTTTTTTGTACGACGAATACTACGTCAGGCCAATACAACATACATAATACACCTGTATATTTGAGTAAACCGTACGTCGTCTTCGGTCTGTGGGTAATTGACTAAAATATATTGACTCTTTTAATCATCTCGATAAACCAATGGAATCCTGATTTGCCAGCCTAATCAACCAATTAACCAATTAATCACCAAGTATACTAATTAACCTAACATGATCTAACTGAAGCTGGGCCTTAATTAGGCTGTGTTCGAATGAAAACTTGCTTGAGCTTTTTAATTGCACATAAACCAGATAAGTCATTAGCATATAATTAATTAAACAATAACTATTACAAGCTTGAAAATATATTTATTTGATTTTTTAAAAAAAAATTCTATATAAAATGTTTTTTTAAAATACGTATTGTTTAAGCAGTCGAGAAACGTGCTCAACTAAGCATTAAGCTGTTGACGATGTAGCCTAAGACAAATTAATCAGAAGCAATGGCCGACATGACAGGCTGTTCGACGGCCGGCAGGACGCTACGGCTCAACAGGTCCAACCGACCCCGATCAAACCAAACCATCTTAATTTAATTACTCAGTCTAATCCAAATTTGTGTCGTTTTTTATTTGGTGTAGCACCTTAAATTGGTCAAAATTTCAGACCAAATCATGCAATTTAAAAATATCAAAAGTTTGGGTAAAAATACAAAAGCTATCTTTACCATGGTTGTCTCTATATGATTGGCCATGTACTTACATGTTCATCTGAGCATGCAGTTAAAATTAATTTGATAAATGGTCTTATTACGTGGCTTATGCTTATGCTTATGTTTATAAGTTAAAATTTGAATTTTAGAACTTGATTTTAAATTTAATTTTTTGGTTTTTTCATCGTAGTTTATTTTACGGCTTTTGTTTTTGAGTCGCTAAGAACACGTATATAAAAGTTTTACTCGTAAATAATTTTTTATTTGCTAATAAACGATTCGAATAAGTATATGAATAAACCAAACAATGAGTCTCAAAGTCTGCATTATGTAGTAATTAATTAGCAATAGCTCTACTTACTACGGAGACGAACTGATCAGTTCCATGGATTTGAAATTTTCAACTCGTTGGTGCAATGTTCAATGAATTTTGTCAGCTGCATGCAATCAATGTGTGTGGGGATGAAATGTACACGGTTTGTGTTTCAAACTTTCAAAACCTATTGAAGTACTTCTGACATTTGATTGGTGAGAAATTTATGCGGCATGCATATATGGGCCAGTGTGAGTGGGTCTGATTCAAACTCAAAAATTTTTGAATGGATTAGTTGAACCGCAACTTAATAGGACGATTTTTTATTCAAGTACACTTTGGTGGTTAGACTCTTAATATCAGAAATACACGAAACTTGACAAAAGGAAACATGCTCATGGACTTTTTGTGTGTTTTTCTCAAAGTAGTCAATTAAATGGATTAGGTTGCTAAGGAGTTACTAGCAAGAAGTATGATGCAAAAGTGATGTATTGGGCCTTGGTTCCTCCTGTCTAATAGACTTCACGTTCTTCATATGAAATATAATTGTTCCATTAGATATTAAGTTGATCAAGGTTATTATCCTCTAAAAGGACAAAGATATAAAAGAAATTTGTAGATTATGCCTGAGCCTGTACTGTTGTCTAGTGGTGCACTATGTGAGGTAGCGTTAAATCTTATTTAGACATACGTGGGCAACTTCTACTTAGAAAGCACTTAAGGGAAAGTTATGAATTTCTTTTTGGGCTGGGCTGTGGGCTGGACCTGGCCTACTGACTGGTACTTATCATTCTTGATGTGTTGACAAACTCATGTGTTTTGCATTTTATTCATTTATTGCTAATCCCATTGCATTGCATTATCTTTTTCACAATGGTAGTTAGATTGCGCTGTCATATGATGTACTCCTGTACCGTTTTCAGATTTTGCACCTATTGCTTTCAGGTGTGGCTTGTAGGATACAATGAGGAATGCATACCTACACCCAAAATAAAAACATTAAAATTGGAAAGAAACCACAAGGTAGACTCTAGAAAAAAAATCTTTTATTAGTGAACCAAAAACAATAATATTAAGGCAGAGGGAATAAGAAATCTATACACACACACACAAGTAGTATAATGCTGAACAAGATAAAACAACCACAGATTTCATAAGCTTGCTCATCCCTAACCAGCTACTCAATCATGCATGCACTGGAAAATAACAAAATTGATATGATTTCCTGACCAGAAACTCATCAAGGCCATTTTGTTTGTCTTCCATCAGACCAAACATATAGAAGCTTCCTGAATTCGTGGCTGAACAACAAGAAGAAAAGGGCCCCCCAAAAATCCAGAATACATATATGCTGCATTTCTCTCCCTCTTTTTCTTATAATCCTCAAACTAGCTGGAGTGTGACTAGTGCCACTGCCACCTGCCTTTTTTTTTCCAGTTCTTGCAAAGGTGACCTTAAAATGAATGGTAGTGATGGTGATGATGAGGCCCCCCAAAAAACAAGACAGTCTTGCTTGCCAATTTTCTCAACCAACTACAGACAAGAAAGGGAGCTCCAGAGGACAGGAGTGGAAGAAAGGGGCAAACTTTCTTTGTCACCACTATTCTTAGGAGATGACCTGTTGTCCTCCCATTGGCTCCAGCACAAGAAACTTCAAGAAAAATGAATTAACTAACTTAACCTGAGAGCTGGTAGAGTTTCACTTTAGTTTTCGACATTTTTGCTTCAGTACTATATAAATGGTGTTAATGAAGTTGTTTGATACTTTGTGTATGTGTGTTTTTTACTATTCCAAATCATTTCTCACTAGTTTTTTTTTACTATCTTGTGATTGAAGAAACAAGTAATAGTTTTAAAAAAAAGTTGTTTCATACTTAGTACTAAAAGATTAAGGCCTAGGTGAGATTCCAATATTTTTCTTTCAGTATTATATATATGGTGTTTTGAAGTTGTCTGATATATGGGTGTTTTTTTTACTATTCCAAATCATTTCTCATAAGTTTTTGTTTATCTTGTGACTGAAGAAACAAGTAATATTTTCGATAAAAAAATAAAGAGCAACCTATTAAATTTGTCAAAAGAAAGGGGGCACAATCTTTGACTAAAAAAAAATCTTACTCCACAAAATTTTCCTTAAATTATCCACCATTCAATTGTAAAAGATCTTCTTATGTTGTCTATTTCTTTTGGTCAACTTGTACAACGTGAAGATGCGTCAGGAACAAATGAAGCCACAAGAGTTCGCTTCTTGTAGGAAGAAAGTGGTATGAAAAGGAAAGGAAACTGCAAACAATAGCATTGCAATTATAAATTATATATTTGGATTATTTAGTTTATCCCAAAATGAAGCAATCTTGTGTCATTTATGAACTTGAAGTGGATCGGATTAGCTCATCCTGTGTTAGAACAGTGATTTGGATCACGATTACGTCAGGCTGTCCGGTGTGCCACTGCTTTGTCAACATTATATATAAATCTTGCATTGTTTGTATTTGTTCTTTGGAAAGCATTTTTTTCTCATTTACTTCACTCCTTTTTTTAAAAAAAAACTTATCCATAAGCTATATGTACTGTAGACACCAATGGGGATAGATATCGCACTACCACAGTCAATCTTATAACTTAATGGGGTGTATGAAGGATGAACAACTTCTCTTCGCCAATTTATGAACCTCTTTTTTTAAGTAGATAATGGAAGTAATAATTCCCACTATTAAATCGGTCTTACTTAAGGCACATTATATGCTACCCCGCTTCATAATATTTATCACTTTTAACTAGAAATTGTTTGTACGCGTAAAATTAAGATAGGAAGACTCTACCTTATAACTATTGTATCGTATTACTGTTGGGCTGAAGTGTTATAGAAACACCTAAGCAGGCAAGCCAAGCGGGAAAAAAAAGATAAACACTGAAAAAATAAGACAGATTATAGAGAAACACGAGAAGAAATAATACAATTTTGAGTAGATATTGTTGTAGTTTTCCCACTAATATATTCTACCGTCTTATTATCATGAATAAGATTTACATGTTCATATTTACCATGTAATATATTTTAGTAATATGCAGTGACGGATCCAGAAAAAAATACTAGGGGGTCTGAACAATCTGGACAAAGCTATAGCCCATTCCCATATATGTATGACAAAAGAATTTAATGAGGACTTTCATGACCCTCGCGTCAGTAGTGAAGGCTCGAGCGCTCCGCCATCCCATGTTAGATCCGTCTCTGGTAATATGATATATTGCTTGTAGTTATAAGTTTGTTTATAAAATAGGCTTAGTCAAACTAAAACAATACAAAGTCAAAACTCTCAAGTATTTGCCAAGTATTTTTAGTTTAAATATTCAGATTGAATGTGTGAAAACCATATGAGAAGAATTGTCTTGAAAATTATTTTTCGTAACATTATAATGTTTCTCAATTTAAGTAAACATTTTTCAACAGAAATATTGCAGACATGATCGTCCTCTAGGCCTCTAGCTACTTTGAAATGTAATTTATTCACTAATATTTCGAGTACAGTCTATTTATTGGATTGGCTACCTCCTTTTTGAAATGATCGCATACTGTTGCAGGGACTGTAATATAAAATAAACTAAGTAATTAATCATGCCCATAAAGCATTAACTTCCTAGCTCGATTTTCTTATATCCGTTTTGATTTGATCCTCCGTCTCTTTGTCATGTCATATTCAGGAAGATAACAGTGGCTAAATTTTCATAATAAGATTGATTGGTGCCTCTCAGATCCTCTAAATCTCTCATTGTGATTCCACTGACAGGCAGTAGACAACAATCTAATTTGCCATCTTATTCTTGCACAAGAGATAAGATGACAAAGGGTTATAAAGATTCCTTCTTACTTCTTAGCTGCTCTGCTGTTCAGTTGGTAACAGCAAGTTCGAACACGTGCCACGTGGACAGAGATTCAGCTAATGACGTGCAAGAAACAGTTACTCACTCCTGCAAGTGATTGCCTTTTTCCACCTTAAAAAAGTAGTAATCTTTATACCATTAGCATGTGTGATTCTCATTTTCCACTTAGAAAAAAGTAAGAACAACCTGCCCTTTATTCCCAACCAAAACTGCCTGGTTAAAAACAGGAAAAGAGCAAACCTGCTATGCAGTTACCACGAGTTAGTAATTAAACACTTAAAAACACCAGCTAATTAATCAATGCATTGTGAGTTTGTAACATCCATAACCTCAAATTAACCACCCAAAAGCAGCATGTGCAACAACGGTAAACCAGCACAAAACACTCAAATTGACCACACGTCCCAAAATCAACCAAACAAGTGCACATATAAATACCACCACCATCACCCATATGCAAAAACCACTCCCTCTAATCCAAATCTTTCTTGCAAAATTACATCTTTTTAGCTTGTTCTTCCTTGTGTCACAAACATTTCCATAGATCATTTCATTTGATTAGCCCTCCAAATAGACACATTCTTTATCACTCCTTAACCTCTAAAGCCACATCTTTATCAAGTCAAAGTGCATATATAAACAGCACCACTCTCACCGCCTCTAATCCAAATCTTTCTTGCAAAACTTCATCTTTCTTAGCTTGCTCTTTCTTGTGTCACAAACATTTCCATAAATCATTTGATTACCACTCCAAAAAGACACATTCTTTAATCTTTATCACTCTCTGACCTCTAATCCAGTAATTAACACCGTAGTAAATCATTTGATGAGCATTCTAGAGTAAAAAACACATCTTTATACGAAGTGAGCATATCTCAACTGGTTAGGTTTTTTTTGGTGCAACCATCCCACCCGGGTTCAAGTTCTAAATTTGACACCGGTGCTCGTATTTACGAGTAATTATTCGTTCAGTGGTAGGCAACGTACCCGTCAACAGCAACGCGCCCGTGATGACTTCATCAATTTTAACATATGCCGGCTTAGTCTTCTGGAGGTGCTCATAGGCGCCTGTGATGACATCGTCAATTTCAACATATGTCAGCTCAGTCTTTCGGAGATGTTCGACAGCGAGACGTCTCAGTCTTAACATATACTAACTCAGTCTTCCGGAGATGTTCATAGGCTCAATTTTAATATATGCCAGCTTAGTCATCCGGAGGTGCTCATAAGCGCCCATGATGACTTCGTTAATTTCAACATATGTCGGCCCAATCTTCCAGAGGTGCTCATAGGTTATCAACGTGACGTACTCGTCGATAGCGAGGCACCTCAGTCTTAATATATGTCGGTTCAGTTTTTCGAAGGTGCTCATAGACGCCCGTGATGATTTCGTCAATTTCAACATATACCGGCTCAGTCTTCTGGAGGTGATCATAGTTTATCGACGCGATGTACCCGTCGACTGCGAGACGCCCGTGATGACTTCGTCAATTTCAACATATGTCGGCTCAGTCTTCCGAAGATGCTCATAGGCTATCGACGTCTGTAATGACTTCGTCAATCTCAACATATGCCGACCCAGTCTTTCCGAGATACTCATAATGACTTCATCAATCTCAACATATACCGACCCAGTCTTTCAGAGATGCTCATAGAGATATGATGTGCGTATGTACATTCATAGAGATAAGTGTGCGTGTGTTATGAGTGTCTGTTTGTATTGCTTTTCTAAAAAAAATATATCTTTTATCACTCTCCTGGCCTCCATCCAATCTAGAAAGTCTGCAGGAGGAGGTCGGCAGCGCAATCACACGGGCGTGAGACCGCCACGTGTCCGGTGAGCCACCGGCACCACCCGGTCACCCATCCGCATCGGCGCCGGTCGCCGCCGGTCACCGCCACCGGATAAAATACCAACCACCCTCCTCCTCTGCGGCCATTTCTTCCCCCGTCCTCTCCTCTACTTCCTCCTCAGATCAAGAAACCGTGTCCTAGAAACCATCGAGATCGCCCTCCTCCCCCTCGGATCACGGGCTTTCGCGCGGATCGATCGCTGCTCGGTTCTTGTTTTTTTTTTCTTTCTTTCTTTCTCCGGTCGCCGGAGAGGCGGTGGTGTTNTGCATCAGCCCGTGCCGGTGTTGGAGGTGCCGTACCACCGGTGCGTCGCCAAGGGTGTCGAGGAGGTGGTCGGGATCCCCGCCGCCGCCGCCGCGGCGGTGGCGCCGCCGGTGGTCGAGGTCGAGGTCGAGGTCGCCGTCCAGGTGCCTCACATGGTGAGTTGCTGAAATCTCGTCCCTTTCTGTTCTGTACTTCTACGTTTTCAGTAGTATTTCAGTTGGGAGATCAAAAAATTCGTGAGGAATATCATGAAATCTAGCAAGGATTACTAGCAGTTTAGCAGCTGTTTTTCAGTACTTCTTAAGATTATTTGTTAATACTCATGTAAAAAGGTGCTTTCAGTTATTGTAATCAGCTCTGATTTTAGATATCTCTATGTAAATTATCGCTGTCTTGTTGTTATTGGATTTTAGGTTTATTAGGGAGTTTACTGCCTTTCTGTTTATTACACAAAATTGTTTTCTGTTCGTGGATGCAAAAGGCTGACACACTTTGTAAGAAAAAAGTAGTCCCTCTTTAGGGGGTATAGGGTGGTGGTTGTAGGCCAGAAGGTTGAGAAGGTGGGTGCTGATATTATTGGATCCATTGTGTAGCTAGTGCTAGTGGTAGTTGAGTTGTAGTATGTATTTATGTGCTTTTGCACAAATTCAACTTATCATACGAATTTGCGCAGATGATTGTTAATCTAGTCTAAAAGTGTTATCCTATATTTCTATAGCTGTAGCTGAAACTTTTCAACTCTTGTTCAGTATCCTATTTCAGTGTAGAGTGGAGTAGTGGGGTAAATCATAGTGCTGCGTGAGCGGCAGGATAGGATTATGTTTGAAACATAACTATGCAAGTAGGTCAGTGGCAGTGCTGGGTATATAATTTAGCAGATTAAAGAAGAATCGGTTGTTTATATTTGTTTCGTGTCTGAGAAATAAGATTAGTAATTATTGTGTTTCTGTTCGTTAATAGGAGAGTGCCGCTGGTGCACCGAGCATCTCAGTTGAAGCACTACAGTTTGTTCCCAGTATCCGGTCTGGTAGCTTTGCTGATATTGGACCTAGGAGGTACATGGAAGATGAGCACATCCGGATAGATGATCTTTCTGCCCATCTTGGATCACTCTTGGTGTGTCCGTTGCCTAGTGCCTTCTATGGGGTAAGTGTGATCTTCTATGTGAATGCCTACCCTGATTTGTGAATGTTACATCCTCAGCAACAATGGTTGAACTTATTGCCCGTGCTTCTTCCCTTTGCAATTTTAGGTCTTTGATGGCCATGGAGGCCCAGATGCTGCAGCCTACATGAAAAGGCATGCAATGAGGTTCCTGTTTGAGGACAGTGAGTTCCCACAAGCATCGCAAGTAGATGAAACATATGTTCAGTCAGTTGAGAACTCCATGCGCAGAGCATTCTTGCAGGCAGATCTTGCCTTGGCTGATGATTTAGATATCAGCCGCTCTTCTGGAACTACAGCACTCACCGCATTAGTCTTCGGGAGGTAACAAAAAACATATCCAGTATCTATAGTTGCACATCTCATGCTTCAGCGTGCATGCTCACTCGAGGTTCTGCTGAACTGTCTTGCAGGCAATTGCTGGTTGCAAATGCGGGGGATTGCCGTGCAGTCCTTTGTCGGAGAGGTGTAGCGATGGAGATGTCACGAGATCACAGAGCAAACTATGCCGAGGAGTGTGAACGGGTTGCTGCATCCGGGGGATACATCGAGGATGGCTACCTCAACGGAGTCCTATCCGTGACAAGGGCTCTAGGGGACTGGGACATGAAAATGCCCGACGGCTCGATATCCCCTCTTATTGCCGAGCCAGAGTTCCGACAGGCCATGCTCACGGAGGACGACGAGTTCCTCATCATGGGGTGCGATGGGATATGGGACGTGATGTCCAGCCAGCATGCTGTGAGCATCGTCCGCAGGGGGCTCCGGCAGCACGACGACCCCGAGAGGTGCGCCCGGGAGCTCGTCATGGAGGCCAAGAGGCTTGATACCGCCGACAACCTGACCGTGATCGTCGTCTGCTTCGTCTCCGAGCTTGGGTCGCCGCGGCGGGAGCAGGTGGGAGGGCAGGCGGGGGTGGCGAGGCCGAGGAGTTGCAAGAGCCTCTCCACGGAGGCCCTGTGCAACCTGAGGAGCTGGCTGGAGACTGATCGCTAGGGCGAGGCGCTGGTGTTGGATGGCCACTTTCACACTGTGTAAATATGCTGACATTAGTTGTTTTTTCTTCTGATTTGTTGAGAGGCTGCGGAGGTGGAGCAGCCGGCAGTTTTGTAGGCCATTTTTTCTCATTATTATTTTTCTGCGTTTTGTTGACATGTTACTGCTATTGTTCACACCATTGCTGTTGTACATATCTCTGTTGAGTTCATGGATGGATGGACTAGCTTCCCTTCCCAACACTCTCTCTCTGAAATGCTCTTTTACCAAATTGCTGTGAGATTCTTGATTGTCCCATTCTTGAAAGACCAATTCTTTGACATAGATAAGATTATGGAGAGCAAAGCAGGCTATTTGAGTGAGGATTTAACCGCTGCAGCTACTGAAGTATCTTCTAGTTTGTGAACCAAACAGTTCATTCATACTATTTTCTTACTAATTATAGAATCAAAGAAATGAGCTAAGTAGGAAAATACGTTTGTTGAATTCTTACTTCCAAAATATAAATATTTCTGGGTTGTTTGGTCGAGGATGGATATTTTTTGGGGTAAGATGAGAAAAAGTCTAAATGAGCTAATGAGATAAAAACAGTGTCTTCAATAGTGCTAGAAGCGTTTATATTTTAATAAATAGAAATTTAAGTACTAAACGTGCTTATATTTATTTTGGAATGAAATATTAGTATCAGATACATACACATATCTCCAGCTCACCAAAACAAAAACCTAGATAGTGTTCAACCGTTTAGGCTAGTAGTTCGGCGTTGGGGCTGATATTGCTATCATTTATAGAGTGGATAATCTAGGCAACCCGTCAGACGAAATACAAAGGTTGTCAATTGCTATCGAGACAAGGAGCCAATCAGGACATGAATCCAAATTAGCGACGTTTTCACATGGAAAAAGAGGCACACACGCTAAGTAAGTTCGCTGCTAATCCTCAAGCTCAGGCAGCTCTGTTCACACTTCACACCAAGCTAATAATGATCTAACCTCTCCTTTTGGGCTCCTCCCTTTAAGTTTCTTGCGATAAGGCAGCATCACAGGCATAAAAATCAGCGGCAGTGGCACCATCTGGGTTTTCAATGTATTCGCACTTGAGCAATCAGCCGCCAACCTTTTTTGCATCTTCTTCTTCTCTCTGCAATGAGATGCCAACTTGTAGAAAGTTACAGCCACTGCAAGTCTGCAATTGACCATGAATGCGAGATTGACAGACAGATAAATCAGAATTTTATAGATGTAAACACCGGGTTTACTCTACCACTTGATATCTAGCACTGACCTATTAGGACTCACAAGTGGGTTTGTTAGCTGGTCAAATTCGACTGGACTAACCTGACAAACTGCACACTCAAAACAATGGTAAAAGAGGTAAAAACCCCAAAGACGCACTATAATTCTGAACTGCGCTAGCAATCAGAGATAAAAGCCCATAGTGGACCAAATTGTTCTGGAGGCAGTTATCTTTTGCTCTCCTCACTAAAGCTAACAATTCCTGAGAATGGCAGGAATCAGTGCCCGCTTGTACGTCTGATGCCAATGCAAAGGGAATAATTGAAGCAACTGGGAGCAACCGATATTTTGTAAGACGTGTTCCGAAACCTAAACAACCGGACACAAGAGGCACCATTATGATAGTATATCCGAATCGACTGCCAAGCTGACGCTGATATGTAGAGCCTCTCTATTTACTCAGCTGTGTAAACATGTATTTGGATACTTGTTGCTTGAGGTTTAACTTGGCAGGGATGTCTGGCTCTGCGTGGATCTTCCAAAAGGGAGGAGGAGATCAATCATGGAGTCATACTCCTCTCTGCTAACCTGAGCCGAGTTCAAAAGCTGCAGCACACAAAAGGGAAGAAAGGTCAGATTTCTTAAAAAGAATATATGCATCGGTCTACTTGCATAGCAGGAAGGCGGGGAAAGGCATCATCACCTTCTGCAGAAGCTTCGAATCTGACATTATTGGAGCAAGAGCAGGAAGCCAATGGAATGAGAGCGCATCAAGCAGTATGAGAACCATCACTTGCCACTGCCTTGATCTCAGAGAAGGCAGTGCATCAACAAATGACATCGTGTCCATCAAGTATCCCTAGTGGGGAGGGGGAAACACATTAGATGCACACTAATTATAGCTCTAGATGTTAACTACTGAAACTGTAATCTGTATTCAATAGAATCAACAAAAAAGAGACTGACCCTAATTCAGAAACTATAACATACAGCCTCCACTTCGTCTTATCTGTTTCCAGCTATGCGCAGCTCATCACCCACACTTATGGATGAGAGTAAACCCCAAATGACTAAAAAATTATTGTTAAACCAACCAAGATTAGCTTGATTGATCTCAGTCAAAGGTGTCTAGATATCAGAACAAAATGCAATGGAAAGCCTCTTCACAGCCGCTGCTGAAAAACTAAATGTACTAGCCAGTAAAGACTGGTTCAACTAGGTCAGTAGCCAACTGGGAAGTCCTTATTCTTTTCTTTTAAAAAATGTTTTAGCTTTTTAATTAGTTTGTTCAACTAGATTTATCCATACCAGAGTAATCTCCAACTTTGAGACTGGAATTTGCATCCTCAAGTTTGATACAAGAACTGGCAGGGCATTACACACACAAGTATCCAAAGCTCTTCTAATTTCAGATGAGTGGCCATCATTTAAAACTCTCTTCTGAGGACATTCTCTTCCACCTGCAATCAACAAATCTTCCATAGAACTTTCATCAAGCCCATACACATAGGCCAACGAGGACCAGGATACCCATCCAAATAATGCAGCCCACATCGTTGCGAAGGAGGACAGCTGAAAAAGAAAAAAGACATGACATGCCAAATTTAACCAGAAGGAAACAAAAAGAACTGCTACTTTATTTTCTCTCAAGAATGCTTACAGTTAGACTAAAGCCTTCTGGTGGTGTATCATGCCAAGAATCATCGACATCAAACATATCTGTGTCTAGAAGCACAGTCTTCTTCGGCCACTTCACAACACCCCTATCAATTTCAAATATTTCATTTTCCCCTGCATCTTTGTCATTGTCATAATCATTATTGTACTGTTGCTGGTTAACCATGTCCGGCAGTATGATGATTCCTGCCTTTGAAACTGTTACCAAAAGGCACAGGTCAATACATATAAAAAACAAAAGCTGTGTGTCAAAGCACCACAATGTTAAGGAATAAGTGTTCACCTGCATCTTCTACTTCTGATGTGCCTGATGAAATAGCTTCTGCTGCTTCAATAAGCGCAGCTGCACAAGCTTCTGCAGATTCACGCCTTACTGAACTATCCATGCCTTCTTGAGATTGTTTATTATCACTGGAATGACTTACAAATGCTCTGCTTGTCTCTAACACACTTCCATTCTCATCTGCCCATTTCACAGAACGCCTTGCGTTCTTGGATCCAACAGCCTTCAATGAAGATTTAAGTGTACGTCTACCACTATCATCACTTGTCTCGTCTTTTGTAATGTTAACTGCATTACTGAATAATTCATGTAGTTCTTCAGTGTAAGCTTGCACTGAATCTATCGCTGCATATTGAGATGATGAGGGTTGCTCATTTGCTAATATAGAACTTGAGAAATTATATTGACCCAGAGCACCATGATCCACCATTTCTGAACCATGATCGCCCATAATAATTGTACTTGTAAAGTCCACTTCATGTCCATCACGCCCAACTGGTCTTTTTGCAGGCTTACTCTTACCTGCCCTTGATGTTCCTTTAGCTGCTTTCTTTTTCTTCTTATCCTTTTTCTCTTCGAGAATTACATCCTCCAGCTGCTTCGCAATGGAATCCGATATGCAAGACGACAGCATATCATTATCTTCATCCTGCTTGAACATCTTCAATGGGGCTTTGGTTGCTTCCTTTTTCTTTGTTTTTGTATTCTCACTAAGAACCATGCCAGATTCACCAGAAGCAGCATTCTTAGAATCCACATTAATATTACTGGGCTGCTCCGCACTACAAGCATTGTTCTGTTTAGCCTCTTTTTTCGGCCCTGAAATACAGAACACAAGCTTATTGTTTCTTCAATTGTTCGAAACTAAGACAGGTCGAACAAAGAGCTAGAATGAGCATATCCTTTTCATATATATAAATGTGCCTGCAAGTAAAACTATTGTTACTCTTGTAACATTGTCACATCTAGTTCTAGAACATTATTTGAATATAACAAAAGCAAACAGTGCCTAAGAGCTAAGTACCACCCTCCCACCTAACCACCACTGCCTTGGTGGCTTCGTGTTTAGGTACTAGGGACCAGTTTGCCACCTTGTTAGGCAGTTTAGGCGCCTCCATGAGCAGTGAGAAAAGAGGAACAACACATGATGCTTACAAAGACATGATTTTTGTATTTCTTTGGGGAAATATTTCAAGAGAACTTGAGTGATTTTCATTGACAATGTAAGCAGCTCATCTCTCACCCCTCTACTCTCTCAAAAAAAGAAGTCACTACCTCCCATTAACATCTGTGATGTACTTCCAAAAATTAATTACTCTCTCAATCTCTTATCTTTGTTCTAGCCCCCATTATCAACAACAATATGTAGGTCTAAAAAAAAGAGTGAATTGCCTAGTTGTCCTCTTGTAATTTCACTGAGTGCAACCATAAAATATGGCACCACGGTTATGTCTATTCTTCAGCTGTCCCTTACCATATTTGATAGCTCTCAATTATTACCTGGTTGATTGTTTCTAGTCATACACAAATGCTAATTTGCTAATCTTGTACATGTCACAGAGAATTTTCCTAATTGCTACTAGCAACAACAATTGTTGATATTCAAAGTAATTCACTATGAACACTACAAATTCCTCCATTATCTATCTTCCAAATTTTTTTCTCTACCTAATTTGAGCACAAAGGATAACAGAGAATGCCACCGCCATAAACCTGACTGATCCTACCACTAACCTAGGGCAGCACAATCAAACCAAACGAGTAAGTAATTTGAACATAAAAACCAATCAATGCTCAATGCAAATAGACGAAGAGGTCAGCACAAGGCAATCACCTCCAACGACGCGATCACGCCGAGGCACATAGCCCTCGATGGCGTCCGACGGCCCAATCCACTCCTGCAGCGTCACCTCCCCCGGCCCAGCCGCCCCCTTCTCCATGATCTCCACCCTCCTTCCCTCTTCCTCCTCCTTCCCATCGCCGATCGCCCCAAACCCTAGCGCCAACCCACCACCACCACCACCCTCGAAGAGCGCGACGAGGGCATCGAGCCGGTCGGGCGGGACGCCGAAGGGGCGGTCGGGCGGGAGCGAGGCCCCGAAGGCGGCGGAGGCGACGAGGCAGCGCTCGGAGCAGAACTTGCAGGCCTCCTCGAGGTCGTAGACGCGGTGCTCCCGGAGCGAGATGCGGAACCGCGGCGCCGCCTTGCGGGCGTCCTCCGCTGACTCCGAGGGAAGCGGGTTGGGGCACGCTGGGTACCCGCAGGCGTCGGCGATGGCGCGCTCCGTGACGACGTCGGCGTAGTCCGGTCCCGAGAGCAGCGAGGCCGCCGCGCGGAGCAGCGGCGCCCCGGATGCCGCGGCGCCGTCGTAGAGCGCCATCTGGACACGGTGCACCGCCGAGGCGACGGTCGTCGTCGTCGTCCTCGCCGGCGGCGTGACGGCGGTGGGAGCCATGCGGGAGGCGGCGGCGGCGGTGAGGGATTTGGGAGGAGTTGAGTTTTTTTTTCTTTTTTTTTGATTCGGAGTTGAGGTTTTTTTTAACTTGGGTCGAGTCGAGACGGAAGAGGAAGAGAGCGAGCTAACTTGTCGGTAGTAAGGCGGTTTCTCTGTGTGTTTGTGGGCCGGGCGGCCCACATAGAGCGATGTGAGTAGGATGGGCCTTTTGGGCTTAGGCCTTGTAAATTTGGGCGGAATAAGTTCACTCTACATTCTTCGTATTTCCGTCGAGTTTAAATCGTATGCTTGAACCGCGATACCGCGATACCGAAAATATGGACCTACATAGGTCCAATAAAATTATGGATGGCAGATTTTATTGCTGTGTCGGTATTCAGCAAAAAGAAAATAAAAACTTGGCTTATTATACCGATATGAATATATTCCGTGCAACCTGATACGACGTTAGTATCATATCAGATTGCATCTGTTAATGAACGGAGATGGATAATTCACTTGTACTTTAATATATCATTTTCGTTTTTAAATCTATAATAGTTGGCTTTTCAACATAACATTTGATAATATGTCACTACTATAGATTCTGTTTTTCCGTGCGGTCGAAACACGTTTTTCTGTGCAGAGGTCTTGCTCGTCTGCACCCAGAGGTCTGGGAAAATAAACATTTTCGCGTGCAGGCGGCCCAACGGCACGGAAAAATACATCTTCCCGTGCGGTCCACTTAACTCGACCGCACGGGATAATCGTTTATCCCGTGCGATCCACTTAACTCGACTGCACGGGATAATCATTTATACCGATCGCACGGAAAGATATATTATTGCAGACGCCCTAGCACATACTAACCGTTTGGATAGATCTCGTACGCACTTGTACTTTTTTTGTTGTGTTTATGAATGGTATACTAGAAAATCTAGTCGCAGTTATTCATGCTCAATTACAAACACGATTGAATTTTATAATGAAAATATCACAAGTTAAACCATATAAAACATTGATATATATAATTAAATAGCATATATACATGTACACATATGAAAGTAGCTACATTGCTAGTATAACAAATATTACAAGTTCTGTCTCCCTCACAAATAAATCTTTTTAATATACTACATGTTCTCTCTCCCACTCTCTTAGGCGTTTAAATTTGTCGTCGCAAGCAAGTTCGCTATCAGGGTCATAGAACTCCCCTAGATGGTTGCAGATGTTGCGACGAATGAACCTGCACAAGTCCACGCACAAGTTGAGAAGCGTTTTTTGGTCGAACCAGTTTGCGGTACACGGAATGCTCGGGAGCTATTGAAAATAGAAGAAAAATGATATGTGTTAAAATCAACTTAAACGAACTAGTTCATATATATAAGGAGCACGATGACTTACATCTGTAAACTCAGTTCTGTATCTCCCGCAGACTCTGAGCATCTTGCACATGTAATATTCGCATACGCTACTGCCGGGGGGTTGCTTGTAACACTGCGTAAGAATAGTACACACGTCAGTATTAAAAACTAACAATCGCATCATTAAGTTAATGAATATATAATCACATACTGACCAGCGTGCCTTTACGAGAAGCTTTGTTTTCTTTTGATCCTTTACGAACCCACCATGTCTTTTGTTATAGTCCTGTCCTCTACAAAGATAAAATATTTGTTTGAGCTAACTTTAAAATTATATCTAAGCAGTATGGTATGCAGGAGGTTTGTTTCAAACTTACAAATTCAGCAAGACAAGGAACTCCATGAACTTCTGCTCTTCGTAGTGGGCCGGATCAAGAACTACGACCAAGTGGTCCCTTGGATATACGAGGAATAGTATGTAGTGATTGCTGCAAACACGGTTTATGAATTACATAAGACATCTGGTAGATATTTTGATGTGTTATGATATTATATGAATGGAACAAAGGGAATGTTGCTTACGTTAGGTAGTATGGGACCATCAAGACTCTTTTGTCCGCGTGCGTGAGCATAGCTTGTCCCAAGTAAGTTGCCACCTCGACCCTCTTATTCTTGTGCAACCTGTCGACATATGCTTGTCTTTCCTCCGACGTCTTATCCTTTAGTTGTGAACCATCCAAATTTAGCCTCACAGTGTGGGCCGTCATGCAAACCCTCGCCGGGTTGGCGTAGCCTATTGAGGCCCCCGTTCTTTGGGCGTCTACCCATTGTGACCTAAGGAATTATGCAAGTTAAATGACTTATAATTTGTTGGCACACATTCGCTAACAACAAACAAGAGCAAAAACTTACAGGCACCACACGCCAATGAGATTGATATCCATTTTTTCCATCTTAAAGAAGGCGTATAGGTCATTGAAAGTGATGATGAAGTTTCCATTGGGTCCCTTGACGAAAGTGTTATCCGGGACCTTGACACTAATCATCCCAAGACCCTTCTCAGTTGCTCTTAGATACCAGTCATGCAGCAACCTCATTGGCCATGGGAGTTCGAGCATGACGTGGAACGGCAAGAATGGCTTGCCATATTTGTACACCTTTGGCACTTCTATAGAATCCCAAGATTGCATTTTGTCTGCATGACCTAGTACGCTTTTCTGTGCATCTGTTTGCGGTTCAGGTGGGTTTGGCTTTGGCGGACCCTGTCCCCTGAATGACTTGAAAACTATCCTTGCCTCATACTCTGCCATTTCCTTCGGTTTGTACGTGGAAACCATTTGTGGTATGAGCTTGCGGGCTTGCGAAGTACTTGGCTTTTGGATAGATGCATCTTCCTGGGAAGGTGGCACAGGTTGCACGAGAGCAGATTGTGGAGTAGGAGGCGACTGATGAGCAAGAGACGGCTACCGAGGTAATGGAGTTGGGGAATCTGGTGCGGCAGGCTCTGCAGGTGGAGAAGGTACTCTTTTTGGGGACGAAGATCTTGGTGGGATAGGAGATCTTGGTGGGATAGGAGATCCTGGTGGGGTTGGGGAATTTGGTGGGGATGGCGGTGCTGGAGGAGCAGCCGTCTGTGGCACCGATGGAGCTGGGGTCGTCAACGTTGCCTGTCCCGTGAGGATGATGTCTCGACGATGCCAAAGGATGAACTAGTTCACCGCATCTCCGAGTAGTTCTATCCCCTCTGGTGTTGGGATGTCCAGCTCCAACGACATTTGATCGGCATTAACCCTTCACACTTGCACCCTTGCGTAGTCTACCGGAATTGGGTTGTTATGGAACTGTCTCCCTGGTATAGCTAGTCCGGACTCAACCTCCTTCGTTTTCCCGGCTCTGCCTATTGGAACGACAAGGCTACGCGGTGTCGAACCGGTGATAAGATCGACCGGGTAGGGTGTTGTTTCTACGGACCCGACACTGCTCGGGATCTGCACCGTCTGCTCGGCTTGAGGAACTAAGTTCGGGAAGGCTTGGGGATGTTGTGCCGCTAGCCTGTAGAACTATTGGGTTACTTGTTCGGTGACTTCTTCACGCAACTTCGCCTTGTAGGCGTCCCGCTTCTTGTAACTTTTGAATTCCTTCGGAAACCCTACCTTCCAACTCGTCCTTGAAGATTTTCCTCTTATCCTCCCAGAGTGTTCGGCAGTCCCCAAAGCAGTGGTGAGCTTGTCATGCTCCCTTCTGGCGACGAACTCCCCTGTCTTCTCCTTCTCGACGATCTGTTGGAGAGACGTGGTCACATGCTCGATGTCAGGAGACTCGAAAAGCATCTCACCCTCATCCGTCACTTGCCCCGTACTTCGTGCCCATACCTAGTTTCGACTACGCGGATTTAGGGACTGGACCAACAACGGTTTCCCTTGAGCTGCAAACTTTTTCTCCGTAGCTCGCCATTGGTCCACGTGACCGTCGTATCCACTAGACCCAAATCGGTGTGGATATTTGTTTTTCTTCGCTAGGTCCGACATCTTCTTCCTCCTTGCCAGAGCTTCAGGTGTTGTCATCTTGGCCACAAACTTGTCCCATTCGACTGGCGGGATATTGCCGTATTTTTCAAATGGAGACTTGTTCTTCTGAACATAATAAGTGTTCATGTCAGACTTCCACTATCGCCACCGATGGACCATTGTACTCAACGCAAATTTGCTCCCAATGACCTCTGATCAAGGCGGATACACAAGGTACTTCTGGAGCTCTTTCCACATTAAATTCTTGATGTGTTGGTTAACGTCCTTCCACTCATCCACGTTCAGCGGCCCATGAAGTCTTGCCACCATCCCACATGCGCTGCTAAACTTGGTCATCACGTGTTTCGGCTCGACGGGCTTCCCATCTTCGTTCAGAGCAGCAATGTAGTAGGTCTCCTTCGGCAGCTGGTTCCTGCTCCTCTCACCACGTCGTTTCTTTGCACGTCCTCCTCCACTTGCTGACGTGTCCGTTGGATCTGGACCTGATGTGGCCGTGTCCGCCTCTGCTTGAGCCCTGGCGGTAATCTGGCCGGCCTTTCGTTTCGACCGACGCCGAGTAGCCATCTGCACGAGTAAGCCATTAGACGGCTATGATCGGGAACGTTAACAAATCTAGAACGGTTAGGATTGTGAACTTACTGCTTGCTCGATAGGAATATAATCAGGATCATCCTCGGGTCGCTCGATGGCCATTTGCACTAGTTCTATTTCAAACGGGTCGCTCGGTGTGCGCCAAGATTCCTCGCTCGACGCCGCTTCATTTTCGACAGCTGCTTTGTGTGTCTCTGAGCGCGGATTGTTCGTGGGCTCTTGTCACGCCCCGATTTTCGATCGGGATTAAAAATTGCCTAATAATACATTTTCCAGAAATTTAATAAAAATTTAAAGCAATTTAATCAAGTGAAATTGTGAGGGAAATTGAATTTTCCTTTAAAAATCATGGCCGGAAATATTTTTGTAATATTCGCCGTGCCCTAAAATACTCTCCGAAATTTTTCGTGAATTTTTGGAGCTAAAGAAATAATTTTAAAGTCACAAAGTTCATTTAACTGATTAAATAAATTGGAAAACAAATTAAAAAGGTCTCCCTTTGTTTTGGGCCGTTTCCGGCCCAAAACCCCGCCCTCTCTCCCGCGGCCCACGCGGCCTCTTTTTTTTTCCCTCCTCTCTCTTCCCGGACCGGCCCACTCCTTCCTTTTTCCCTCCTTCCTCTCTCTCCGGCCCAGCTCGGCCCGTAGCCGCGCCCGTGCCCGCAAGTCTGCTTCACCTCCCTCCTCCTTCCTCCGGCCGGTCAAGCCGGCAACCACCCTGCCGCCATTTCCGCCGCCACCCCCCCACTTCGCCCGCTTATTCCGGCCATCCCCGGCCACCCCGCGCTCTCCCTCCTCTATAAAAAGCACCCTCGTGCTCCCCTCCACCGTTTCCCCCACTCCCGCGAGCTCGCCGTGCCCTCTCCCGTGCTCCCCGCGCGAACCCGAACCGCCGCCGCCCGCCACCGCTCCGGCCGCCGCTTCCCGCCGCTAGCGCCGCCGCCGCGCCAATCCGCCACCACCATCGGCCCCGCCGCCGCTCGCCGACCCCCGTCCGCCCCTTCGCGTCCGCCGGGAGCCGCCGGAAGGCCGCCCGCACCGCGAGTCCGAACCGCCGCCTCCTCCGGCCGGCCTCCGTCGCCATTGCCGCCCGGTGAGCTCTTCTCTCTCTCCCTTTCTTTCTTTCCCCACCGATGCGCCGCCCCGCCCGTGCGCTGCCGTCGCACGCCGCCGCCGCCACAGCGCCACCGC
>BDMV01000005.1:2418296-2446645 GCA_008326285.1 Oryza officinalis
AGCTCATCTCCTCAAGTCCAGTTTACCTCCCTCTCAGCCTAATTTTCCCCTTTCTCCTGCAAAGTCCTTTTCACCTCCTTTTTCTCTCCGGTTCGCCGACTTTTGTGTCGCCGACGCGTGGGCCCCCTTTGTTTAATCCGGTCCACACCCAGACCACGTGGCCGCCCGCGGCTTCGCCACGTTGGCGTCCACGTCGGCGCTACTTTCTCCCTTCCATCCGCAGTGGCCGCCACGTCAGTGCCACGTGGTGCGTCCGCACCCGTGCGTGCGTGGACTTGGTCCACCGTGGATCAGCCGCCCCTTGACCCGTTGACACGTGGGACCCGTCGTTCCGGCGCCGTTTCCCTTTGATGATGTCAACGTAGCCCTTCCTTTGCAAAATTAATTAATAATTGCGCAATAAATCGATTTAATTTCCAGAAAATCATTTAAATGGCTCAAAACTTCTAAAATTCATATCTATTTCATACGAACTCCAAATTGAGCCATTCAAATTGCAAAATTCATCTAAAATTGAGCTCTACCTGTTTGTTTACCTTTTATGTACTGTTTACTTGGTTTTTATTAGAGTTTTTCCTCGTTTTGTGTGCCAGCGTGTAGATTCCGCCGTTTCGGAAGTTCGCGTTCGCGAGGAAAAGAGTTCGGAAGATTGTTTGAAGAAGCAAGGCAAGTCGCACATTCCCCCTTGAGCATGTTGTACCCATTTGTAAAATGTTTTACGTTTGCAAATAAAGTGCATGTTTTGCTAATTACATGGGAATAGGGTTTACCTATCCGTTCGCTTGTGCCATGTTTACTTGTTTACCGTCCTTTGTTAAATGTGGGTGATAATTGGACTAGCTTATGTCATTTATGTTGACTTTGCTAGAATTATATATGCTTAGCCATGCTTAATTGCCACTAGCTCATTTGATGGGATAATTACACTTCTACTTTTGGTTTCTAGCTGAGCTGTGAGCTCGAAACATCTGACCATGTTTTATTGGTCGTAATTATCTAACTAAAATATGACTTAATGGTGGGCTGTGGGTGCATGGTTTTGCTTGTCGCGCCCATGGCAATTAAGGACCGGTTCATGGGAAACCCTGGAAGACTTACAGTGCTTACCACAAGCAAGAATGGGCAACTGCTGGATCTGTAGCATAACCCGTCTCTAGCCGACGTACCAGACGAGGGTGGGCGTGATGGAGTTGGGTCGGCGGGGGACATACCCGTTGATCGGCTACCGGATTCACCGTGGCACGAGGGGGGGCTGCCTACCTTGGACTTAAAGGTGGGGGCGAAACCCGTGGTGGGGACGATTGGTTAGGGAGGGTTATGTGTAGGATCTTGTCACGATCACTCGCATGGTAACGTGTCAGGCATGGCACGGTGACATTCGGTGGATCGTGTCTTGTGGGTACAGTTGCGCACCTCTGATCAGAGTAAAACTATTCGAATAGCCGTGCCCGCGGTTATGGGCGATTGACCAGATTCACCATGATTAGTCTCACCCTTAATAATTTGTCTCAATGAACTGGTGTAGTTCAGGTGGATTGGTTGGGCCTGTTCAACGTGGGGTAGCGTTGTTCAGTGGAGAATTAATATTGCCTTAATTAAACAACTGTTTTACTGTTTTTAAAGTATAAAGGTTTTCAACTGCTTTTCTGCAAATAGCCGCAAGCCTCCCTTTGTCTCCCCTGTGCACGTCTGCATCATTGGTGTGGCTTGTTGAGTACGGTGGTTGTACTCAATCTTGCTATTTTTCCCCCTTTTCAGAAGTTTAGTACTTCTGAGTTGAAGATGAAGTTAGAGGACCAAGGCTCAGACCCCAGTTGAGTTTGCCTGTGGAGTGGAGCTGAAGCCCCGCTAGGATCGCCTTTTTCCGCTGCTGTTTTCTTTGGGTGTGAGGACTAAGCGCCTCTTCTGTAAGTATTTATCGCTTTATTTACGTTTGGGTCTGTTTATTGATTTGTCGTTTTGTGTACCCTGGTTGATGCCTGGACAGGGACTTAATACACAAAATGGTCTGGAAATTTGGGAAAATTTCCGGGCGTGACAGCTCTGCACCTGATGCAGCTACGGGTATCGGGGAGGGCTGATTGACCGTTGGTTCTATGCCCGATGTTCGTACGGTGTCTCGGAGGGAACTTTGTTCTTCGACATTTTCTTCTACGTGCGTTCTACACACACAAAGTCTACAAAATGCACATATATATATATATCAAAGTTAGTTGTCTTTGGATAATACCTAAAGCGTGTATGATTAGATAATGTCGTGACAACTCTTATATGTTTGAAAGATGAGAATGCCCTTTTCATCAAACCATTGTTCATTTGTCTAGGAAACAATCTATATAGGATATATAGGAGAAAATTAGAGTACGGTACGTAATGCATGGAATAATGATGGAACGATGGAATAATTTCCCATTAACATATAAGAAACTAGTATTTAATTTCAACGACAACGCTGGTCGGCCAGATTATTAAGGATAAGCACGTGACTACTAATCAAGGGAAATTAAACCTCGCGTTATAATTCAGGCAAATTCAGAACTGAGATGATAATTAGCTTGTTAATCCAAAGACAACTAATTAGTTCACAACGTCCACAATGTCCACAACTAGAAAGAACTTCTAAAATTCGCTTACTTATATATATCCACAATGTCCACAACTAGGAAGAACTTCTAAAATTCGCTTACTTATATATATCCACAATGTTCACTAATTTTTTAATGCAACTTAAGAAATATGCAACATACATGTATCACAAATATCTTCAAATAAGAATTAACAAGTCAGATCTCATATATCACATATCTTACCTTAGCGGGTTGATTGGCGACCTTCGAATCACGTAATTCAACTTCAGAGTCGCCCGCGTCCAACCCTGACCACAAAACAAACGTGTGGTAATTACAACAGTTGCATTGGACAACTAAAATATAGCCCAAGTTGTAAATATATACATCGATCGCTCGGTTGTTCAGTCGTTCGCTAATACGTTAGCTCATTCGGACGATCGTTCTTTCACTCGGCCCTTCGTTCTTTTGCTAATACTATACGTTCGCTCGTTCGGTCGTTTACTCGCTCGTTCGATCATTCGCTAATACGTTCGCTCGTTCGGTCGTTCGGTCGTTCGCTAACATGTTCGCTCGTTTGGTCGGTCGTTCGCTAATACGTTCCCTCATTCGGTCGTTCTTTTGCTAGGTCGTTCGGTCGTTCGCTAATACGTTCGCTCGTTCGGTCAGTCGTTCACTAATATGTTCCCTCACACGTTTGCTATGATCGTTCGGTCGTTCACTAATACGTTCGCTCGTTCGGTCGGTCATTCACTAATGCGTTCCCTCACATGTTTGCTACGATCGTTCAGTTGTTCTTTCGCTAGGTCGTTCGGTCGTTCGCTAATACGTTCGCTAATACGTTTGCTACGACCGAACGGTCGGTCGGCCGACCGCAGCGGTAGTGCGGCAAGGGCGGCGGCAGCAGTGACAGCGGCGACAGTGGCAGTGGCGGTGGCGGCGCCATCTGGCCGGAGAAGAGAGAGGTGGAGGGGAGACGATGAGGGTGGCGGCGCCGGCGTCCTCACCTTGAAGTGACGGCGGCGGCGGCGGCAGTGGTGACGACGACGGCGGTGGTGGCGACGACGAGGTCGGCGACGACGACGACGGCACCTGAGAGCAGGAGAGGAGGCGGCGGCGGTCGACGGTTGGCGAGGAGGCGACGATGGTCGCCGAGGAGGAGAGGAGGCGGTGGCAGCGGTTGGCGAGGAGGACAGGCCAGCGGCGAGGGGATGTAGGCGGCGGCATCGAGGGGACCAGCAGCCGGTGGCGAGGGCGAGGAGATGAGGCAGCGGTGGACGATTTTGGCAGCCTGGCGGCGGACACACAAAATTTCTCCAGACTTAGAAATTTTCGAAGCCCGCCTATACCTTATATAGGGGGTGGTCATCGCGTGCGGGTGGGTTAAGTCGACCGCACGCAAAAATATCTTTCCGTGCGGACGACTTAAGACACCCGCACGTAAAATTCTTATCCCGTGCGGGTTACTTAAGGGCCCGCTCGGGATAATAGTCATTCTGTGCGGTCGGCTAAGACGCCCGCATGCAATAACTATTATCCCGTGCGGTTCTTGTAAGTGAACCGCACGAAAAAATAATTTTTCAAAAATATTTATAGTACACAATTATTTCTTTATTTCCTGGTCTTTCTTTCATAGAACGATTAAAAAAGTACCAAAATTTTTTTAAAAATACCACATATATAATTGTGTTACAAAATTTTTTCACATAAATAAACCATACGACATAAGACACATGTAACATTTTTTCGTTGATAAATAAACCATTACAAAATATTTTCTTTTCCATGTGACAACGACATCTCACATATTTTCATAGAGATAAACGATTACAAAACAAACTATCGTTTTACACTTTTTACAACACCGTCCGTCTGCTTCTTGCAAAAGTTGTCTTCATCAATCTTTCACTCTATGTGTTTGATCCGGTTAGGAAGATCTGTGAATAACGGTACGTCCTCATATTGGTTGTAATCTGACGCGTCTTCGATGTTATCGATGCCAACGATTTGTTGTTTTCCTGATACAGTAATGTCCATCCGCTCATCGGATGGGTCCTTCACATAGAAAACTTGTGCAACACGCTCAGCGAGAACCCACGGGTCATCCTTGTGGTCTAGTTTACTGCGTTCCACAACCGTAAGGCCGTAGTAATGGATGGATATGCCTGTTGTGTCTTTGACCCATTGGCATCGAAGCACCGGGATCTAGATGTTAAGGCCATAGTCAAGCTCCCAAATGTCTTGTATGATGCCGTAGTATGACTTCTTCTCGCTTGTTGCGTCCAATGCCTCCACACGAACTCCACTATTCTGAGCTGCGCTTTTCTTGTCCTTGCCTATCGTGTAAAATGTATATCCATCGATGTCGTACCCTTGCCATGAGGTCACGAGGCTACTTGGGCCAGTTGCCAGCCTATGCAATGTTTTTTCCTCGAGCGATTCACCGAACGGCAGGTTTTGATCCTTCAACCATTCAGAAAATTTGCGCTTTTGTTCCTTTGAGATCCAAGGAGCCGGTCTTCTGGGGTTGCAGGCTCTTATCTCATTCATGTGTTTCTCAATGTACGGCTCGAGGATGGTGAGCTGTTGCAGCACGCTGCTATGTGCTTCCACTACAGCAATGTAGTCGTTATCATAGAACCTTTTCTTGCCTACGGTCCCTTTCCCAGTTAACCGACCCTCGTGTAGAGCGGGGGGTATCCCAATGGGTGTGACTTCCTTCATGTAATCTATACTGCAGTCGACCACCTCCTCAGTTGTGTACCCCTCTATCATTGATCCCTCCGAATGAGCTCGGTTACGGACATATCCTTTCAGAACCGACATGTACCTCTCGTACGCCCACATTTGATGTAGGTATAGGGGACCAATTTCGATAATCTGAGGGACGATGTGGACAATCAGATGCTCCATCATATTGAAGTAGGATGGAGGGAAAAACATCTCAAGCTGGTACGCTGTCTTGATTGCGAATGTTTGAAGGGGGCCTAACTCTTCAGGATCAAAAACCTTCTGTGATATTCGATTAAAAAAGTAACATAACTTTGTTATCACTACCTTAGTGTGAACTGGCTTAACCGCTCTTATAGCAATAGGTAGGAAGACAATTAACATCTTGTGACAGTCATGAGCATTGTACCCAGAGATGGTCAAATCTTTCATGGATACAAGTTTTTTGATGTTCGATGAGAAACCAGTCGGGACTTTCAAACTATGCAAGCATCTACAGAAAGCTTTTTTCTCTTCTGGTGTCAGTGAGTAGCATGCCAGCGGAATATCGATCTTCCCATTTGCCAGCTGTAACGCCCGTTTTGTCGTGGCGTTAGCGGGAAAACCTAATTCCTAAAAACTCTATTTGCGAAAATTTTGCTCTTCGATTGAGTCTTGTTGTGTGCCTGGATCTCGTGTTTCCTCTCTCAGCTCAATCCCAGAGAAAATCGTGAAATCGGATTTTGAATCTGAACCCTAATCCTTCCAATCCAATTTTCAGAAAAAGTCTGCTTCGCCTCCCTCGCTGTCCTCGGGCCGTTTTTCTTTCGGCCCATCTTTCCCTTGCCCCTCTCCCCTTCGGCCTCCTTCCCTCCCCTCCCCGCTGGGCCGCGTAGCCCGGCCCAGTCCGCGCCCTCTCGAATCTTCCTGACTCTCTCTCTCTCTCTTGCTCGCCCGTTTCTCTCTCTCTCCCAACGGCTCCCGCCGGCGCCCCGTCCTGTTCCCGTCGATGCCCCGTCCCGTTCCCGCCGGCGTCCATCCGCTCGTCCTATCCCACCGCTGGTCCCGCGCCCGCGCGTCGTGGCCGACCGGCCGGACGACTCGCCGTCACCTGGGCCGCCCCCGCTCCGCTTGCCTCCGCGCCGCGCCAAGCACCGGCGCCACCTCCTGGCCCCGCCGCCTCTGCGCGCGTGCCACCGAGGAGAGCCGCGCGCCCTTCTCTCTCTCTCTCCCTCTCCCCGCGTGCCCTTGCCCGTTTCGGCAAGGGGGCCGCACCCCTTTTTCCCCCTCTCTTTCTTCCTTTCCCCGACCGCCGTCGGTCCCCTCTCCGCCTGCCGCCATTCGGCCACTAGCGCCGGAGGGTGCCAGCGCCGGTCCCCTCTCCACTTTGCCCCAAACCGCCTCTCTCCCCTCCCCCCCCCCGCACCGACCTCCGTCAACCGACTTGCGCCCCCTTTAAATCCTCCTTCCGCTCGGCCGCCATTGTTGCCGCCGCCGAGCTCCTCTCCTCTCCACCACCGCCCTTGCCGTCCGCCGCCGCAGCCGAGGACGCCGAAGGAAACTCCGGGCGCCGTCTTCTTCCCCTCTCCCTCGGCCGAAGCCGAGCCGAGTCCGCCCGCGCGCCGCCAGCCCGTTCTCCCCCGACGAGCTACTTCCGTGGTAATCCCCTTCCCCCTCCGTCCCTCTTTTCTTCCCTCGGCCTAGGACGCTAGATAGCGCCGTAGACCCCCTCCGGGCGCCGCCGTGGCCGCCGCCCCTCTCCTCCGCTCCCTCCCCGCGCCGCTATCGACGGCCGCCGTCATGCCTCCTCGCTCCAATCCGAGCCGTTGGCTCGCTCCCCTCTCCGCTTCGGTGCCTTTCCCCTCGCCGAACTCGCGCCGCGCCGTCCCGAGCTCCTCCGCCGTCGCACACTGTCGATCTCGGCCTTCCCCGTTCGTCCTCCTCCCGCCGACCTCCGTGGCAGCCACGTCGGCGCCACGCGAGCGCCGACTACCCTCTCTCCCTCCGTGCACCCAGTCCGCGTGGACCGAGCCGCTGACGGGCGGGTCCCGCCCTAGCGTCACGCGGTGGACCTCGGTCCACCGGTCCGGCCGCTCGCGTGGGCTGCGCCCCGCCTCGGCCCACTCGGCCCCCCTTCCTCTTTCCGAACCAGGCCCTAAGTCACTCAGGAAGCCGGAGCAGGCCGTGCGCCACTGGGCCTTCGGCCCAGTCGGCCTCCCTCTCCACCTCCCGCGCTTCCCCGGCCTTGGGCCGTCTTTCCCGCGCGCCGGCCCGCTCGCTCGGCCGCGCCCGCAGTCGCCCGTTGGGCTGCGCCCATCGGCCTCTCTCGCTCGGCCTTGGGCCTTTTTCCGCGCGCCGGCCCGAGTAGCCCGGCCGCGTCCGATTCGACCTTGGGCCGGATCCCTATCAGTAAAAGTCCAATTCAAGTCCCCCTTTCCTTTTTCTTTTTCAAGGGAATTAATAATTCCTTTTCCTTTAGACAGAAAATCATTTAATCTTAGGAAATTCATATCTTCTCCACCGTTCGTCCGATTGACTCCATTCAACTTCCAAAATTCCTCAAAAATCGAGATCTATCTACAGGCATACTTAGTGGTCTTTAATAGGGCTTCCTTTTTTCGTTGTGTTGAGTCGCCTCGTGTCACGCTCGAAAAATAGAACTCTATATTCCGATTGTGAGTGCATAATTCCTTGTCCCAGGAGACAAGGTACACATTACAAAGTTGATAAATATTAGAATAAACAAGCGGAAGCGTAGATAGAGTACTTTATTACATGGGCTACCAAAGGCCCAACACTGAAAGATAAACGAATAAAAGACGGCAGCTACGACGGACCACCACAGGCACTTCGACGTCAGGCATGAGCTAGACACCAAAGTCTTCGACTTCAAAGTACTCCTCTACTGGAAGGGGGGAAAGGAGCAAGGCTGAGTACAACCACCGTACTCAGCTAGCCATGCCGGGAAAAATGCAAATATAATGCTAAGGAGTACAAAGGATTCATATATAGGGATATTTTGCATAAAACCAGCATTTCGAAACATTTAAATATTTAAAGGCATTTTAAATCAACACGAACTTATCTCTAGTCAAATTATCATCAAGCCACGCACCGACGCGATCTTGCCTTATCCTAGGCCAACAGGTACTAACTCCAGTTATTTTAGTTTTAAACAGAATCAAATTCTAACTTGGGTACATTGCTCAGCTTGCCCATAACTGAGGGCACGGCTATTCGAATAGATTAAACTCTGATCAGATGTGTACATCTTTACCCACCAGACATGTCTTCCTCATGTGTTGCGACGTGCCACATGCCACCACGGCATACGGACAAAAGCCATGACATAACTTGCCGCCTAGTATTGCCCTAAGCGAAAAAGACCGACATAGACTTCCCTCGCCAGGCGCCTTGGGTCGAGCAGACAGTCTATGCCCCCGGGCGTACTGCCAGAGACGTCAACCCCACCAAGGGCTTCATTCATCCCTATCCGTGTCTTTTTGCTCATGGCCGTCCTAGACGACAAGTTAAGCCTTACCCATTAGACAAGTGGTAGTACGGAATATGCCTTGCAACAGAGGCCCGAAGACCGGTCCTTATGACGGCCGAGGTGCGACTAGCAAAACCAAGCACCCCGAGCCCAGCCGAAAACAAGTTTGGGGAAATTTTGAAGGGGAAACATCACTTCATGGCTAAATAGCCATTAAACAAAAATTACTATTATTTATAAATTATTCACAATTCTAATTATTAAAAATTAACTCTAATTGTTTCTATGTAAGCAAGGCTAAGCATATTCCTAAAGTTTCTAGTAAGCACCACATAAATAAAGTCCTCACTAGTTTTATTTTTCCTAGGGTTATCAAGGATCAAAATAATACAAATAGTAAGGTCGTAACAAGGGAAATCGGTAAGGCTAAATAAAACAGTAATAATCGCGGGAATTTAATAAAGCGAAATGCAATAATTTAAATAAACATAATTTTGTAAACTGGGATAGCAATATGATCAAAATGACACGACTTGCCTTGCTCGCTACCAAAGTCTTCCGCGTCAACCCCGATGTAGAGCGGCTCTTCCGGATCTGTAGCGTCGACACGACATACGCAAAGGAAAAAGGCCAAAGATAAATAAACACCATATAAGATGCATGAGCAAAGCATACAAATAGGTTCTTTACTGTTTAAGGAAAAATTAGCAATTTGAACGGGTCGATTCCGAGTTCAAATAGTCGAGATACGACAATTTGAATTTTAAATGTTGTTCAAATGGCATATTACGAATTTGCTAATTAATATTTTTTTCCTCAATTTTTTTAGAGACAGAACAAAAGAGACAGAGAGAGGGAGACAGTGAGGAGGGAGAAGGAGGCAGAGAAAGAGAAGGAGTAGGGAGGGAGAGGGATGGAAGTGAGGGCGGCGGCAAGGCTCACCGGAGCTGCGGAAACGGCGAGGGGACGTTGACGACGAGCCTGGCGGCGAGGAACAGTGGCGGCTGGAGTTGCGACGGCGACTGCGCAAGAGAACAGCGGCGCGACGGCTCGGGAGAGCGGGAGAGGAGGGTGGCGGCGTGTGGGGAGGAAGGAGGAGGCCGAGGGCTGCCTTTTATAGGCCGATGGGGAGAGAGAAGGGCGCCGGGGAGAGAAGGAGACAGAGAGTTCACCGGAGAAGGAGAAACGGCCGGAGTTAAATGGGGATTAAATCCGGTGAAATAAGGACGAATTGGAAGGGGAAAAGTTGGAGGAATTGCTGAGGAGGAGGTGAGGAATCCATTTTTGCAATTAAATCGGAGGGAAATCGATCGTGGAGGGAGATCAATCGGTGGCTGCTGCATTTGTACGTTCACGGGGGAGAGAGAGCTGCTGGAGGTTGAAGATGACCAGTGGCTGGGCTAGCTGGGCCATGCGGAGGAGGCAAAATGGACTTCGGTTCGCGGGAGGGAAGCAGCTGGGTCGGCTGAGGAGGGAGTGGCCCAAGGGGAGGCGGCATGGGCCAGGCGCAAAGGAAAAAGAGAGATAGGCCGGGGAGAGGGAGGAGCCCATGGGGAGGAGGGAGGGAAGGGAGAGGGAAGGAAGAAGTGGCCAGGCCGGGCCGAGAGAGGGAGAAGGAGAGATGGGCCGACGGCCCAAGAGGGAAGAGGGAGGTTTAAATTTAATTTTCTTTTTTAGAAAGTCTGAGAAAGGTTTTTGTTGCATTAAAAATATTTATAGTGTTCTGAAAATTCAAGTAAAAATTGATTAAATATTTCGAAGCATGAGGAATTCAACAAAAATTCCCACACACCGGTTCGAGTTGAATCTTGGGGATTTTTAATTGTTGAAGGCTAAATTTGATTTTTTACAATTTCTAGAAATACATTAAAAGGTGAAATTTTAAGGTGACTTTCAGGGCGCGACACCTCGTTTCGCGTGTAGCTTCGGAGCCAGAAGACCCGCAGTGCGTGGATTTTGAGGAAGAAGCTCAAGATCTCGAGCAAGGCAAGTCACCTTTGATCAATTGAACCTATAATTTAAAACTAAGTATTTTGATTCTGCAAACTAAACTTTCTTTAGGTTACACTTAACACTTGGCCTCGGTTTGCAATACAACCGACAGGCCTTACCCACTTGCTGCATTTAACCTCCTTGATTATTGAATACCTTGACACCCCTTGTCACCCTTCAGGTGGGGTCTCGGTATTCGCACCCCGCGTGCGAATATCGAGTCTCCCCTCCAAATTTAAAATAATCAACTGGGTAAAACCTGAGTTTACAAAATGCTTGGAAAACCCGACACTTGGGTCGGTGCCTTGAAAATAAAGTGAGTTTCCAAAACTCACGGTGCGGGAGACGTACTGGAGGTACGGTCTTCCCGTTCTCGCCCTAAGGACCGTTTCCTTGGGAATTACATCCAAGCATATGTCAAGTACGACCACATGGGTGATATGAGACACCCCTGGCTGAGTAACTAGCTAGGCCAGGAAAATCTTGATGCCAAGGGACAAGTGGATTCGCCGGGGTGGTGTCGGGGAGGACCCCTGGGCTTCCTAGCACAGTATGGTCTGGGATCTAACCTGGTGTTGGTCCGTGGGACCCCTCCCTTTGGCATAAGATGACCCTGAGTCGGCTTTCGAAATGCCTTGTCGTGAAGGCCTCAAGGTCGCTAGACATGGCTGTGAGGCACGGGCTGGGTGACCCGGGGTTAGTAACGTCATGTGGGTAAAGTGTACCCCCTCTACAGAGGTTAACAACTGTTCGAACAGCCGTGCCCACGGTCATGGGTGGATGTGAGGTGATTCCTTAGCGTAGTTTTGTTGACTACTCCGTGAACTGCTGTGGTGTGAGAAATCCGCTCAGTGCTTGAGTGTGGCTGTTGGTACAGCCAGAGTCGGTGAACGATTGGCAGGGAGCCTCTCGTGCCGACATGCTTGACTTGGGGCGGTTGGTACAACCGGTGTCGGTGAACGATTGGCAGGGAACCTCTCGTGCCGACGTGCTTGACTTGTGGTTGTTGGTACAGCCGTGTCGGTGAACGATTGGCAGGGAGCCTTTCGTACCAACAATAATCAATCCATACAATTTCACTGTTCCGGTCGGATGAGACGCACTTTCTCGTTCGTGTCGTTGAGAAGCACTCACTTAGTTGTTTCCGAAAGTCTTAAACTAAAATCGAATGTGAAAAATAACTGGCTCTCCTTTGAAGCTTGCATCAAACACTTAATTCCCTTGACTTGCTGAGTACTCCCGTACTCACCCTTGCTCTATATAAATGACCCCCCAGTTCTCGAAGACGAAGAAGTGGACCCTGCTGAAGAAGAGTTCTTCCAGGAGCAAGTAGACTACGAGCTGTAGTAGGGTTTCGGTCTTTCCCCAAGGCTTTGCTTGTAGTTTAGGGCTAGTCTTCGCCTTTCCACTTCCGCCTTTTTGTATTGCAGTTATGAACTCGGGGTCTGTCCGCAGTTTCAACCTTGGTTGTAATTCTACTCTTAATAAAGAGACCGCTGTTGTTGTGATATTCTATCTTCCTGTTGTACCAGCACTGTTTCCTGGTACTGGTACAGGTATACAGGTTAATTTGGATCGCCTTATGCTGGCCTCCGTTCGGGGCTAGTTTGGGGCGTGACACCAGCTCTTTTGGGTGAAGGTCATGCCTTATGTTCATATTTACCAGGTCGGTACATGACTTCAGCCCATCTTTTGTCTTACTCGGGATGTCTAGTAAAGTGCCAATGGTGTTGTCGAACACATTCTTCTCAAGATGCATTACGTCAATGGCATGACGAATCTCCAGGTTTTTCTAGTATTTCAGATACCTGAAAAATATTGAGTGCTTCTTGAAAGGCAACGTATTTTCTTGATCCATTGCATTTGTATTATCTTGATCCGTTGCTTTCTTCCTCTTGCCTGCCTTCTTCTTTCCCTTCCCGAACATGACCTTAATCCTCTTTGTCATGTTGAAGACTTGTGTACCAGTTCGTGTTTCAGGACGAAGATCATTCTCTACTGTATTATCGAAGAATCTGGCCATCACACGCCACTTGTGCCTCTATGGTAAGAACCGACGATGATGCATATACACTACCTTGCTTGAGGAGGTGAGGTACTTATACGACGTGTTGTCGATACATATAAGACATCCAAACTTCCCCTTGAGCTGACCTGAGAGCGAAATGTTTGCCGGCAGGTCGTTGATGGTAACGAATATGATGGCACGCAGAGTAAAATATTCCCTGCAGTACTCATCTCACACTCGTAACCCTTCTTTCCACATTTCTTGCATGTCCTCCATCAATGGTTCAAGAAACACATCTATGTCAATCCCAAGCTGTTTTGGCCCTTGTATAAGGATAGTCAACAAAATATACTTTCGCTTCTGGCAAATCCATGTAGGCAAATTATACATGGTGAGCAGCACTGGCCAAGTGCTGTGTGAGCTGCTTAAGTCACCGAGCGGGTTCATTCCGTCCGTGCTCAAGGCAAACCTTACATTTCTCGGATCCTTTGCAAATTCCGGGTGTAGTGCATCAAAGTTTTTCCACTGTCGAGCATCGGCGGGGTGTCGAATCATACCATCTGTTTTCCGACCCTCTTGATGTCATCTCATCAACTCGGCGTCGGTACGATTTGAAAACAGCCGCTTCAGGCTATCTTTCACTGGCAGGTACCACATCACCATAGCCGGAATCTTTTTCTTTGCTGGCACCGATGAATCTTGGTCAACCACCTCTCCGTCTGAGGCTCCGTTGGCCATCGTGTACCGACTCGTCCCACATATTGGGCAACAGTCTAAATCCGCGTATTACTTGCGGTAAAGTATACAATGATTTACACATGCATGAATCTTTTGAACACCTAGAGATAATGGACATATTAGTTTCCTGGCTTGATATGTGTTGGTCGGCAACAAATTCGGCTTCGGAAGCATAACTCTCAACAGATCCAACAAATCATTGAAGCTAATGTCCGACCATCCATGTCTGGCCTTCAATCTAAGTAGTTCAAGTATAGAGCGCAACACCGTATAGTCCCTATCACATCCTTTCGATTCGTCGTAAAGAAGGTCCTTCATTGCTTTTTCCAACGCTTTTCAATTGTCCAACCCTTGTTTTGTCAAAGTTAGGACCTCTGGTTCAACGTGCGCAACATATCCTCCAAATCAAAATCAATATCTGCATCATCTATACCAGAGCCACCAAATTCCGGGATTGTTCCCTGGGACATGTCTTCGATTATAAAATTTTCTCCCGCATCAAAGCAAAAAACATCAGCCTCTTCATTACGAACGGCGACTTCCCCGTGACAAGTCCATATCTTGTAATCATCCTTAAATCCACGCTCTACAATGTGCCCCAAAATTTTCTTCGGGTCTTGCAACATCTTTTTGTTCTTGCAATCAAAGCATGGACAAAAAATGTCCCTCCTGTTTTCCCTCAAAGCATGTGCCTTTGCCTGATCAACAAATTTGGATGCTTCTTTCAAGAACGCCGGATAAGTTCTTCTTGTGTCGTACATCCATGCCCGATCCATCTCCTAAAAAACATCTCTGATGAGTCGAATTGAACTTTATTTAATCATATAAAAAAGATACAACTTAAACAGACATTATATTACTCTTCGTGCACTAGTGAGCCCAATAACATTAATTTAAAAAATAAAAAATTAACTATAAATACTAGATTTGCAAAACTAGTATATTCGTCGCATTCCACCAAACAAATTTGAAATAAATGAAGGAAACTAAACAAAGAGTAAATTAAAGTACTATGCACTACTAAATACTATTCAAATTTATTCATGCAAACAATATATTTAATCAATAAAAAAATAGTCAATTTCCAAAAATGAAAAAAATTCTTCGCTTTTATCCGGTGAAAATTGAAATAAATGAAGGCAAACCTAACCAAGAATCCATTAAAAAGATATGGACAACTACATACTTTTTAAGACATGCCATGCAAACAATATATGTTAGCTAAAAATAAAAAAGTGCCTATACTACTCCATTTAAAAAGGTGCAAATTTCATCGCATTGCATCGATAAAAATTGAAATAAATGGAAGCAAATGAAGGAGGACAACAAGCATGTCACCTTTTATATGGATCCCAAGCAAAGATTTGAGGTTGAAAACCTTCCCCCCTAATTTGTGTCAAGTTTAGGAGAGAGAAAACGCCGGGCTTGAATGGGGCAAGCTCGGACTGGGCGTAATATATGGCATGCATCAGCGCGTGTGGTTGCGTTAAGCGGCCCGCACAGGATAATCTATTATCCCGTGCGGGCGACTTAATCCGACCACACGCGATAATGGAGATTATCGCGTGCGGTCGTGTTAAGACGCCCGCACGGGATAATAGATTATCCCATGCGGGCGTGACCGGGCCCTGGTGGACCGGTTTTTTCAAGCAGCGCCACTTACGGCTCGCCTGGAATTTACCGCAGGCCTCATACAGAAAAAGCTTTTCTGTAGTAGTGTGTCTTGTTTAAAATATTAAAATGTGCAAAAAAAAAATTAATGACCATTTAACAAAATAAATGATATATTTATGTAGTTTTTTTAATAGGATAGATGATCAAATCTTATGTTTAAAAGTCATCACAGTTATACATTCAAAGTGCAAAATGCTGATACATTTGGAAGTCGAGAACAATCGCATATATATACTGATCTGACCAACTGATCATCGATCATCTTATCTGAGAGAAATCAAGTGCAAAATAGTGTTTTGCCAATGAGCAACCAATGGTTGCTGGGCCAGGCCAATCAAGAAATGGACATGTACAACCACATGCTGCTACAACACTAGCCAGCAACACCGCACCTCGTTACATTGTACATATATATGACACGCGTGTCTCACGCACACTTTGTCTCTATGTAGTACTTACCCAAAACAGTTAATTAAGCTCATCTCATAGACACATGTTCATCATTTAATCACCACCAAAAATAGGTATCAACACTGTGACCGACAATATATTTCACATCACCAGTTAATTAAGCTACCATACTATATGTAAGACAATCCACACAACCTAGCTCTTCTGTAGGAGTGAGCTCGCTACACGTAACACCTTAATTACAAGTTAGTCATCGCTTTATATAAAAGGGTTAATCTGAAATATGTAATGGCTGAAATAAACTTTTCATATATACTGTCACCAAACGAACACTCGAGTTTAATGAGCCTAAATCGACACCAGCACATATACACGGGTCGAAACAGAATACAAACAGAACAGGGTGTTATACTATATAGATGGATAGGTGAATTAAAACTAAATAATTCATCCAATTACCTGAGTGCCGTGTGTCGGCCGAAGCCCTAATTACAAAATCATAGGTTTCTTTCTAACAAGCTGCCACTTCAGTACTTCCTACTACTGTCAACAACCTCTCTTTCTTCTACCTATATAGCTTGTCATCTCCTCATTCACCAGTACAATTAATTTTGCCATTACACTAAGTCTACCCCCATTAATATTTTGGTTATGTAATTAATAATTAATTAAAGAATTGGATCATAGTTTGGTAGCTAACTATTTGTTCTTACATATATCATGGTAACCCAAGATGGTCCTAACAGTGATGTTCTAGCTTACGAAAAGGAAAAATGGCGAAAGCTAGGAATGGTCCAACCCCGGCTTCTATGCTCATCTCTCTCATAAGCCCATTCCTTGATTGATTTCAATGGTCCATATTGCATCATCAACTTGTGCTAAATCATGTACAAACACGCACAAATTAAAAGAGTTGGAAAGAAAGAAACATTGCATCCAAATAAACAAAAGTTGGAAAGAAAGAAACATTGCATCCAAATAAACAAACGAACAAGGGGACATTGATCAGTGTCAAGATGATCCTGCACCAACCATTCCAGAGATGTACAAATACATTGCATACACACAAAACTTTGACTGATAGGAGGAGATGTGTATACACACGGCACCATCATTACTGCAAATTAAGGTATCACACTTACAAGTTATAATACCCATAAAGAAAGATGGCTATATTAATTGATGCACATGATCTAGAAATTAAAACTGTTATTTTGGTCTGCTACATAGTTGGAGCATCTCTATCAAATAATACTACTAGTATTACTGGTGCAAACTTTTCTAGGGAAGTACATAAATTATTAGTGCAAGCTTTTTTGGCATGGTCAAATTAACTATAATTAAGTAGTCTTACTTAAAAAACTAATTAAGTAGTCTTACTTAAAAAACTAATTAAGTACTCTACTAAATATGCAATCTCTGTTGGGCCTTACAACCCTTGAATTTATTGTCTCCCATGTACTCCTCCTACCTACTTCCATGAAGAATGTTCTCTGTACTCCAATACTAATCAAACAAAGTGGTACTCAAGTACACAGCATGAGTAATATTAGTATCTAACACTGGTCATCTAAGTATCTACATATAAAGTAGGGATCACATGTAAGATGTAACTACTACTCCCCAATGCTAGCTAGTTTAATTAATTAATAGCATGTATCAAAGGCTTCAATTAAAAATGAGCAAGTATAGCTGTATGTAGCTAGCAGTATGGCATATTGCAAGAAAGCAAAAGCAAGTGAACAATATTCAATTTCAAGGCAAAGTTGGAATAATCCAAGCTAGCATGGAGACCCTGCGTGCTTGATAAAACTGGAATTATTATTCATGGACCACCTTTAATTAGTTTTTTTCCTGACCAATTAAGGTGTGTGCATCTAGCTTGCTAGCTTGCAAGGATGGTTGTTAAGTTCTGAAGACTTGTTCTGAATTGGAAGCTTGCTTGCAGCTGCCTGCTAGCCACTAGGCTTCAATTCAGGCACGAATTAAACAAGTTGCGTGTCTGCATCGGCATTGCAGAACTCAAGAGAAGATTAATCAAAAGGTCGGTCTAAGAAAACGGGAGAAATTGATTAAATATGGAGGAAGAGAGATGACAGATCAGTTCTATCTATATTTATAATATTGACTGAGAGAAATCGTTAAGTTTTTAATATTTCCATGATGCTATATATTCCTACTTGTATGAGATTGACATGTCACCTGCAGCTACTACCTGCAAGTGCATGGCATCATGAACAGTATATATATTACTGGTGATCTAAACTAGTTTATGCAAACAGCAAGAAGACACGGCCAAATGTAATATGCCTAACCATTTGCAGACGTACTTGCTGGTCATTGATGAGCCTGAATATTATTGTGTACTGGCCTCCAAATAAAGGCTAATTACCACATTGTATAATACTATTCATCATGCTGGATGGCTTAATTCAGCTACTGTTGCTTACTTTCTGTTCAATCAATCTGCCATGCATGACAGGATACGTATACAGACAAGAAAAAAATAGGTAGGTAGGAGTAGATTGATTGGAAGAGTGTGTATATGGTACAGTATATACTAACTTCAGGTATAAATAAGTGGCGTTTAATTTGTACAGTGATATGCATGATCACCTATGCACACTAGTTTATTTTTAATTGCTAGTACAAAATGCAAAATATATTTTAAACGAAAAACAGATCTAGACATACCGTTTTCAGAATTGAATCGAAATATTGCAAAGATATTGATGATCAGAGTTTATAGATATTAATTGTGCATTTTACAGAACATCACTTATTTGTAACATGGAGGAGTATACATATACATGAAATACTTTGAAAATCTTGTGTTATATAGTTAAAACCCACTACGTCATTTACTCCTGTAAAGGAGCCTATGCGTGAGGCTACGTCGAGAAGCCAGAAGCTAAACCAACAGATCTGTTCTGTACGACTTACATGTTTATTTTATCTATCATACATATATTATAGGTATTTAGTTAAATTGGTAATTTTGTTTTATATAATTTCCTGCGTAACGTGCGAGGTGTCGTCTAGTTTAACGGAGAGATGAGACAAAGAGACAGATGCATATGTTGTATGGCAGTACAAGGAGATAGGTTGCGTGAAAACGACTAATGGAGAAGGCAAAGGCCAGCAGGGAGGGTCGTTGGCATGGACGGATCATAGAGTCACTACTGTTCGTACATAGCTTGATCTGTGTGCGTGTCAAAGAAACGAGAAAGTTTGTTTAATGATCTCAACGAAAAGGAAAAACGATGGGATGGAATGGAACTCTGCAACCACCGGATATGATTCGATCGAAATATGCTCAACACGATTGCATCCATCCATCTGAATTCGTAATTGAGGTTGAATCAAAATTATTTAACCATATGCTAGCTAGTTTGAAATGCCGATAAATGTATCGATCATGCGTGATGTGTGCACGGTTTTCTTGTGCCACCGACAACGCCTCGCCAACAACCAACCGGAGTTGAAGGAAAGGAGAGGCTAATGAGCAAATATCAAGCTACATGCGTGACCAGGAGGAGTTTAGTATGAACGTAATATGTTTTATACTTTTCAGAAATATTTAATGTTTAGTATAATATTTGATTAAAATTTTAAAACTCTGACCATCTACGATTTCTCAAATTGATTAATTATAAAACAAACTCAAAAGTAATATATGTAGACCTGACTTAAGAAGCAATATCATGATATCATAAACTTAATGTGTTTTATAAACTTACTCCAAGATAAAAATTTTAATGTTAAAAAATTTAAAAGCTCTATCAAACATTATCAGTTAAATATTTATGATCAGAGAGGTGGGATTATATCGAAACCAATCGACACACATGTATGCGAGTAATTCAATAATTATTGTTGTACAAAAATCATACTCCCTTCATTCCTAAATCGTACCCTCTCCTAATATTTACAAGGACCTTGTAAAATGTACATTTGTTTTTTGGTTTTAAATATATGACGTATATACACCGTAGAAATCTTTTCTACAATATTTTCAACTAAAAAAGAGAAAGATTTCCACGATAAAATTTTAAATTAATTGATTAAATTTCTGTCGTAAGTACATGATAGATTGAAAATGCTTCGGATCCTACGTCACTTGAACCAGTTCTCTAGAAATGTTTGTATTGTATTATACACAATTTAGTCTTAGAAATGCTTATATTGAGAAACGGAAGAGTTACGAATACGCGATGGAGATAGACACGCCGGCGTTAGAGCAAGTATAGTAATGTACAGTCAGCTGGCGAAACAAACAGCCACGTCACACCAATCCAACGTGGAGGAGCGAGAAACCAAGAAAGAGAAGGAAATGGGCTATTCGTGAGTCGCCGGCTCGAAGCGTCGTAACCGAGGCGAAACGCCCGCTCCCAACCCGTTGCTGGCGATTGAGCCGGCGCCTCACTCCACCCCGTGCACAACGGATGCTTTGCACATGCATATATTAATTGTTTAGGTGTTTCAATTAGTTAATGTATCAGTCGGCTTATAGCCAACCCATTATACAGCTGAGCTTTTAGGGCATGGCTAAATGACATGGCAGTGGTTTTCAGCTGGTTGCTGGCTACGTTATTATCCTTGCTCTTAGGGATTCCGGCCGGCGACGGTGGCGTGGGCTGCGCGCATTTCTCAAAGCGGCAAGACGTGTATATATATATATATATATATATATATATATATATATATATATATATATATATTATATATATATATATATATATATATATATATATATATATATATATATGATCGATCATATGAGAGATCAGTGACACGCCATGGCGATCCGTCAAGGCCCCAACCGCAGTTAGGTGGCGATAGTAACAAGCATAAATCCAACCCTTTTAGTTACTTTTATTTCTCTCCTTTTTCTTCTCCTTCTTCTTTAACTCTTGAGATGCAGAAGTAGCATGCAGTTACACTGATCATTACTGAAGCATCAGAGCACATCGCTCTCTCTGAAAACTCTGTAAACTGATCTGCAAAGTTAATTACATGCGTTTTTGTGTGGTGGTCCTTCACTGTCACACATGATGACCCTGCTCACATCATCACTTGCAAGCTGACCGTTAAAACGCAAATTGCCATCGATCCATCGTGCAACGATATATATACCACTTGTCACCCCTTCTTCTCTTCTCCACCCACTCTGCTAGCTCCACACTGCATCGCCTCGCCACCAACCACTGCTATACACGAGGCGTCGGCCGGAGAGCGAGAAGACGGCGTACCCGTCAACGACGAGATAAATACACAGTGTATATATAGAGAGAGAGCCACCGGAGAGGATGACGACGATGAAGTTGGTGGCGGTGGTGGTGATGATGGTGGCGGCGGCGATGACGGTGGCGGCGGAGCTGAGCGTGGATTACTACAAGAAGAGTTGCCCTGGAGTGGAGAACGTGGTGAAGTACCATGTCGCGAAGGCGCTCAAGGCGAATCGCAGGGAAGGCGCCGCCCTCGTCCGTCTCATCTTCCACGACTGCTTCGTCAGGGTAACTAATCAATTATATATTAACTTTTAATTCCCTGCAAATATCAGTTATTGTGACCATCATCATCGTTAGTGTAGCTCATGATTGATCGATCCATCTACATTTGCAGTACTAGGTTACTACCTACCTTAATTGTTAGTTGCACATAGATAGTACAACACTTGGCGTTGCAGAGTTTTAGTTGTTACAGTTGGTTTCATTCTTCAAAATCACTCATCAGGTGATCGATCCATCGAGCAAACTTATACATTCTAGCTAGGTTAGTTGATTAATTAAGAAGAAAATAACTTTACTCTTCAGGGAAATAACAGCAACATTTACACAAACTAACTAAACAACTACTCAATCAGCATCCTTATCTTATCTTACAACGACGTCGTCGTCCTCGTCGACGCATAAGTTAGCGTGTATGAGAAATTCAAATTTTAAGCTATACACTTCTTAGTTAAGTCTCTCTGAACCCACTTGGTTGTTGTCAAGATCAACACAGCTAGTTATCAGCAAGCTAGCAACCACACGCCACTGCATTTGACACTGTCATCAGCCCATCCAGAGACAGTTTCCTCTTCTTTCTCTTCCTTTCTTTCCTGCACAAAAGAAAAGTTCAATGGAGAGCTAGCTAAGCTAAGCTAGTTTCGTGAGCTACTTGGTGACTACTACTAGCCTACTCCTAATCCAACATGGCAAGAGAGAGAAACTAAAAGTTAGATTAGAGAGAGAAAGACAGAGAGAGCCATTGGTGGCCAGCGATTTTGCAACATGCATGCTGGAATCGAATGTGATACTTTCCTTGCGTGCATCATTTCGACTGTCAATTAAGCTGCATTAGCTTAGCTCTAGGGTCCCAGAAGCACTGTGCCCTTATCATCAGTTTATTCTCTCTCCTTTCTTTTCCCTGCATGTGTGCCAGCCAGCTGCAGCTACTGCTGATGCTGCTCTGATTGACAAGCAACGTGTAACTACCTATTCAATTGGTTATACAAATAATTAACTAGTCTCTCATGTATGTCAGATTAGTACTAATAGTTAAACATGATTTTCTTCTTGTTCTATTTCTAGGTAAGCCCAATTAGTGGGATATGATTATGTATGGATGGTGCTGGGCTAGAGCAATTCTTTGCTTCCTGTGGGGCAAATTGTTTTCTTGTGCGGATTGTCTAGGAGAGAGAGGGAAAGGACACATGGGAGAGAAAAGGGGACTGTGTTGAGAAAGAGAAAGCACACCTATATCTCTCCAGAGTCCTGATCAATAATTGGTACCACTAGCTAGGTCTAGCTCCTCAGTCATGAATAGAAAAAAATAAAAGTAATTAATTGAACTTTCTTTACTTACCCTTTTGATTAACAAGTAATTAGGGCATGTTCTGACAGAGTTTCAGCACTCTCATCCAAGCAAGCATCCTTAATTAGCTCTAAAAGTTCTTGGAGTTGCATTGGTGCTGATTAATTACATATTTGGATTGGTTTGTGCGAGTCGATGTGTGTTATTGTTTTAGACTAAAAATATAGGGTGAAACTATTTTATTTCGACATGCAAGAATACATATAGGTCATTTGTGGCTACGGAATGAGTACATTATAGACGAAATGGTCGGTAGCATCGGTGGTCTTTCTTTTTGTTCTCTCTTTTTTAAAAAGAAAATTAAAAAAAAAGATGATGTACATACAAGTTGCAGCATGGACTTTTCGTTGTGGTTTAAGCATCAGCAGCAATAGAACTGTTCAAGTAATTAAGAACCAATAATGCATTTGCCCTTCTTACCGACACTACATATGCAATTATATATGCATATCGTTTTCCAACAACTCAGCTGACGATGATCAATCGATCGATCGATCTATCACACATTTTTCTAAAGGTCTCTAATATAATAGTTAACTGTGCTCAAGTACAGATGAAATGACTTGCCATGCACACTTTTAGTTAACAGTGATTAGTATTAACTACTAGGAGTAGTAAATAATAGGAGGACGGTTTACCTTTATGACATCAATGAGGTGTGGAATAATCGAACGATTCCGTGGAGATGTTTGGTCCAAATTAAGGACGGTATGATTCGGTCTAGTACTGTTTGGCTATAGAATAATAGCATTCTAATACAAAACAAATATAATATATATATAATTATAAATTTAATAAAATTAATTAGGTGTTATATATTTTGCTGAGTTTTTAACAAGTTTGGTCAAACTTGATATAGTTTGACATATGTCCGACAAAAACATCTTATAATATGATGCGAAAGAGTGTTAACTAACTAACTAGATTGGGGTATACAGAGAACATCAACATATGCAGAGCGTTTAAGGCATTATTAATTGACTAAATTGCGCATGCTTAACAATATTGTCTAATCATGTGATAATTACCTTCAATAATATTGTTAGCTTACTCTGATTATTCATTAATCTCAAAACATCTAATTGTCACCAGTCAAATTTATGGATTATTATCCTTCTTATTCCTGCTTATCCTACTATGGTTCTACTTGTACATTGCGGAAAACCCAAAATATTTTCCCAGGAGATTTTGAAATATTTCTGCCTAAAAAAATTCAAAATTTGAACAAATTTTAGCATAACGATTTGACTTTTTTACCAGGCAATTTTTTAAAAGTTTGGTCAAGTTTATGAAAAATTTTTGTGTTTGAATTGTTTGGCGCCATTGATTAATTAGAATATAAAAAAATGCATGAGAAATTTAAATTCAATTGATTGCTGATTATACTAATTTAAAAAAAGGCGCGAATATTGATCGATTGGAATGGTGGTGCAGGGGTGCGACGCGTCGGTGTTGCTGGACCCGACGCCGGAGAACCCACACACGGAGAAGACGGCGCCGATCAACATCGGCCTTGCGGCGTTCGACCTCATCGACGAGATCAAGACGGCGGTGGAGGAGCGCTGCCCCGGCGTCGTCTCCTGCGCCGACATCGTCATCTACGCCGCCCGCGACGCCTCCAGCCTCCTCAGCAACGGCCACGTCCACTTCGACGTCCTCGCCGGCCGCCTCGACGGCCGCGTCTCCCGCGCCGCCGACGCCCAGCGCGACCTCCCGGACTCCACCTTCACCATCTCCGAGCTCATCCGCAACTTCCGCCGCAAGAACTTCACCATCGAGGAGCTCGTCATCCTCTCCGGCGCCCACGCCGTCGGCGTCGGCCATTGCTCATCCCTCCGCGCCCGCCTCACCGCGCCACCGGAGCAAATCTTGCCAGGTTACCGTAACCTCCTCGCCGGCAAGTGTGCCGCCGGCGAGGACCCGATCGTGCCGAACAACGTCCGCGACGAGGACCCCGCCGCCGTGGCCGCCACCATCCCGTCGTTCTTGCCGAAGCTGAGGAAGTTCGAGTTCTTGGACAACAGCTACTACCACAACAACCTTGCTCGGATCGTCACCTTCAACTCCGACTGGCAGCTGCTGACGGAGAAGGAGGCGCGCGGCCATGTCCATGAGTACGCCGACAATGGGACGCTCTGGGACGAGGACTTCTCCGACTCCCTCGTCAAGCTCAGCAAGCTGCCATTGCCGCCCAAGGCCAAGGGCGAGATCCGCCGCCATTGCCGCCGCGTCAACAGCCACCACTACTGATTCATCCATCAAGCCATCCATCTTGAGCTCTGCATCTTCATTTCAATAATTCTTTGTTTCATTTGCATGCATTGTTCATCGTAATCATCGTCGTCGTCTATCTTGTTCTTTTTGATTTGTTGGTGCTGGTCTCGTGTTGAATTGGTTTAATTTTGTGTTGAATTCTACGCATATGTATGTGAGAACAAAGTACAGGAAGAATTCATGGTGTATAGTAGCTTTTGTGTTGTTGCATTCGGTCTATTGGTGTCAAACGAAAGAAAGTTAATTAGTTGTTTTTTGGTATCGTTTGGATTGAATTTGTATTAATTCATCCAAAAACTTCTCCATTTTCATGTAATAAGGATTACAGAAAGATCAATATATGGCACTGGCCACTTCAATTATATTCCGAATTTCTAGTTAGTTGTGATAATTAAGCAGCCATACTGCCATATATTGCCAGTCCAGATCCTCTGTTTTTAATGCATGTGAATTGCTTCTTGCAAAAAAAAAAAAGAAGCACAAAATTATGCCAAATCAGCCAATTTTGACCACACAGTGACTAGTTTTGGTAGAGCCAAATCAGCCAATTTAACGAGAACGCCCTGTGATCCGATGGGCCCAAATCGCCTCTGTAGTGAAAGCGTAGGCCCATTTGGACAGGAACAAGATAAACGTGTTGGGCCCAAATGTGAAGCCCGTTCACGCACGTTCTGGCATGGCCCTGAATTTGGGCCGAACTTTGGCCCAATACCAAATTTGGGCTGGTCCATTAATCGTCGAGACCAATTTTGGCCCAATCATTCATACTTGATACACATGATTTTTTAATTTTTAATTTTATTTATTAAAATATTTAAAAAATAATTTTTGGTTTTAAAGTTTTATAAATCTACGCCCCTATTGTCCTCTAGGAGAACATTTTTTTAGTAGCATGTATCGATTGATGTGTTGTAACGGTCACGTAGAAGAAGACTTACCATTTTACAAGTAGCAGCTCTTTAGGAGGGCGACAAGGAGTTTGACTATACATGGCCAACCCCGACTATTTTGCAAGTGGCCCCTTGTAGTCTTTTGGGAGGGCGACAAAGGGTCTGCTTATAAAATAACCAACCCCAATTATTCTGCAAACGACCCTCTTATAGCTTTTTGGAAAAATGGTGAGGGGTTACCTGTAAAATGATCGGTCCTCCTTCAACGGACGTGTGTCACGTCATAAAAAAACGTCCTCTCAGAGAATGTTAGGGGTATAGATTTGTAAAACTTCAAAACCAAAAATTATTTTTTAAAATATTTTAATAAATAAAATTAAAAATTAAAAAAATTCTGATACACATGAGCCATATGTGCAAGACAGCGAGATCACGGCCCATTTTGCTAATTAAGCTTCGACTCCCAAGTCCCAACACATCACACACGCAATCTTAATTACTCTCCTCCTACTAGTTACAATTTACATGATCAATTTAGCACGTGCGTGTGCATGTGTTAACGACGAAATTTGGTAAATCATGCATTGGATTCAGAGTTAAAGCCGAAGCCGATTGGAGGAGATAAGCGATTACAGAAACAGAGTATGAATCGGCTGCAAGCCAAATCGGCTACGGTGTGCATCGGCTGAAACAGAATCGGACGAGGATAGCCGATGTAGCCGATTCCGATAAGGAGATGGCAGGATCATTGTCGGGTTCGGTTGATGTGCTTCATGAGGATTGCCACGTGCGGATTGAGTCCGAAGAAGGCAATTGTATCTATTAATTAGAATATTTGTTAGTTTCCTTTTATCTTTAGGAAAGTGTGTTTAGTGTCCCTTAAGGACTTTATGTTTTTCTTTTATCTTTAGGAAAGTTTCTTTCTTGTCCTACAAGGACTAGTATCTCCCCATGGGTATAAATATGTACACCCGGGGTTATTGTAATCTATCAACTCTCGATCAATACAATTCGGCGCATCGCCACCTTTTACTCTGTTACGGTTTCTTTATCAACCGGCGGAATTTGGCACCTGACGCGGGGCTGCATCGGCTGTCGATCTCCGGCGAAGGGGTAAGTCCAATGTCCCGTCGGTTCAGGCAATTGTATCATCTACGTCGGCGTCTGACGGAGCGTGAAACTCCTCACCGGGAGACCGCGCGGGCCCCCCTTTGCCGGTTCGGCCGGGGGTGCTAAGTGAGTTTCTTCGCCCTCGATCTAGAGGACGTCAGCGAGAGTGAAAACACGCAAGACGCGGGTGACGTAGACAGGTTCGGGCCGCTGAGAAGCGTAACACCCTACTCCTGTGTTCTGGTGGATCTGAGGATCTCCAACAATACAAAGGGAATTCTATCTCCAACGCATTCGCCGGAGTCCTCCCCTTTTCCTAGGCCTGGGCCTCCTTTTATCTGATCAGGGGTCACCACATGGGCCTCAAGTTGCCTAAGAAAAGAAACATTCTTTTTACAATCAGGGCTAGTCTACAGCCGGAAGTGACCTCTGACAAGCTTGGTGCATGCCTTCTGCCCCGCTCGCCAGCTCTCCCGGTGGACACCCGTTTCAACCTTCATTCAATGGCCGGCGACTTTCTTGCTACGCCTGCGCTGAAATCTGGATTGGATCTGACCGGGGCTGACATACCAACTCCAGGAGTCAGCACGTCGGCTCCGGCTAGGGACGAGAGCCAGGAGGCTCTCATCATTCCGACGGGACGGGGCGAGGCGTGCCATCGGCCGCCTGTCGCCACCTAACCCACGATCTGACCGGTCTGTGACCGGTCACACACCGCGACCGGTCACGGACCGGATAAGCGCGCGCTGCGCCGCATTAAATGCGGCGTGGTGCGCTCGCCTGATCCGCTATAAATGCGGTTAGGTGAGCCCTGTTGTGCTCACCTAACCCGCACACGTGGCGCCAAGATCACGGGGGGTCGGGGCGCCCCAGCCCTCGGGGCCGAAACGGGAGCGGCCCGACCCCTCGGGGAGACAGAGGAAGGGGCGGCCACGTCACCCCCGGGCCCGACCCCCCCGAGGGGGTCGGGACACGTGGAGGACCGCGGCTACCCAAGCCTCTAGTCATGACACCCCCGGTCCCATGTCACCGACAGTAGCCCCCGGCGTTATGCCAGGGCGACCGCCCCCCTCGAGGGAAGCGCTCGGGCGTGACGCCACTCCTTAGGCCCGGTGACGGGTGGGGCCGGTCCCTACAGGCGGACAGGAATCCAACAGTCGCGAATCGCGCGCACCGGTAAGAGAACACCGACCGACGATAATGGGCGGCCTCTTCAAGACCGCTGCATTACTCGAGCAGCGCGGGAATCGGGACGTGCCGGCTCGTTTCGCCTGGGGATATGATGATGGCGTTTTTCACGGTCGGCAAGCGCAGTTAATGCGCGCATTATCTGCCCCATTTCAACCGCCGCGTCCGCACGTCTGCCGCGTGCGCCGCAAACGGGCGAGTGGGGTTAGTGGAGGCGTGGGAGCGAGAATCGAGGGGGCAAGGTAGTGGGCGCGGGAAGCGAGGAGCCGGCCATAGCGTTGGCAAGGGTATAAAGACGCCGAGGAAGGGATTTGTTTCCTTCCTCTCTCCATTTTCCCCTTTGCCTTCGCCTCTCGTGCCCTAGCTCTTCGTTTCTCGTGCCCTACTCTCGCCACGCGCGCTCGCTCTCAAGCTCCTCCTCCGCCGGCGTCATGGCA
>BDMV01000005.1:2456391-2468940 GCA_008326285.1 Oryza officinalis
AATAATTTGACTTAATGGAAATGGTTTAGTTCAGGTGGATGGTTGGGCCTGTCGCAACGTGGTGTAGCGTTGGACAGTGATGGTTTAATTATGACTAATTAATTCAACTGTTTTACTGTTTTCAACTATTGTTTTTAAATGCGTATTTTATGCAAAATAACCATTGCAGCTCTCCTTTGTTATTACTTGCATCATTATTTTCCTTTCCGGTATGACTTGTTGAGTACAGTGGGTAGTACTCAGTCTTGCTTTATTTTTTTCCCCACACCAGAGTTGGAGGTTGTTTCAGAGGAAGACTTTTCAGAAGAGTAGGCTTGTTGCTACCGTCGAGGAATGCCTGTGGTTTGGAGTCGCTACGTTGCGAGTGTTTAGTTTATTAGATTAGTTGTTTCCTTTTTCCGCTGCAGTTTTGTAAGAGATTTTTATTGTTTTGTAAGACGTGGATCTGTATGGCAACTTTGTCATTTGTGTACCCTGGCTGGTCCTGGACAGGGATTTTAATACACAATTTGCTTTGGAAATTCTGGTAGTGAATTTCTGGGCGTGACAAGTTGGTATCAGAGCCGACCTTGACCGTAGGACAAGCCAACTGAAAACCTTAAGAGCCCTCTAAAATTTTTCATGTGCATTTTCCCTTAAATTTTAAATTGCTTTGGGAAAAATTTGGGAATGGTGGTGTGGTCTTTGGGATTTTTGAAAAAAAAGGGGGTTCCTTGCATCAAAATTTTCTTTTTGAGCATATGTTGAGTCCCGTTCCTTTGCCCTCTGTAGATGAGCAGGAGCCTGGCTATGATTCCACCGACCGCAGGAGCTGTTCTGAGCATTAAGCTCGTTACCCTTTGTTTCCCCGTTTTTCTTAGTTTGCTTGCTTGCTAGTTCTGTGTGCTAGGTTTGTTGCTCTGGGGTTTAGCCGATGGTCGATACCATGTGCCTATGGTATGGCTATCTTATTAAGGACTTTTGCTTGCTGTTTTGGAGTGTTTTTAAATTAGACCAGAACAGTAACAGTTTAATTAATATATTAAAGCTTAGTTCTGAGCAATCTGTTTTCTTTCTTGTCCATTTCTTTCTGCTGGTTTTTCTCCTTCAGATGGTCAACACAAGGACGAGTGGTAACAACAACGGACAAGAGGGATCCCAAGCTAATGGAACAAACACCAACGCTCCTCCTCCACCACCGGATAATCCCACTCTTGCTCAAGTGCTTGCTAGTCAGACGCAGATGATGGCGGCTATGATGCAGCAAATGCAGCAGCAGCATCAACAAATGCAACAACAGATGTTGCAACAGATGCAACAACAAGCTCAACAGCAGCAGCAGCAGGCCCAACAGAATCAATCACCACCCCAATCCAAGTTGCCAGAGTTTCTTCGTGTCAGACCGCCGGTTTTCTCAAGTACTACCAATCCCATGGAAGCGAATGATTGGCTTCATGTTATTGAGAAGAAGCTTAATCTACTTCAGTGCAATGATCAAGAGAAGGTTGCTTTCACTACCCATCAATTGCAGGGTCCCGCTTCGGCTTGGTGGGATAACTATTTGGTTACCCGTCCACCCGGAACGGAGGTCACTTGGACGGAGTTCTGCCGCAGTTTCAGGAAAGCCCAAATTCCTGACGGCATAGTAGCCCAGAAGAAGAGAGGGTTTAGGGCGCTCCACCAAGGTAATAGGACGGTGACGGAATACCTCCATGAGTTCAACCGTCTCGCACGTTATGCTCCGGAGGATGTGCGCACTGATGCGGAAAGGCAGGAAAAGTTTCTTTCCGGCCTGGATGATGAATTGGCAAACCAGCTAATCTCAGGGGATTATGCTGATTTCGAGAAGTTAGTTGATAAGGCGATCCGTCAAGAGGATCAACGCAACAAGATGGATCGAAAGAGGAAGGCAGTCCAATTCAGGACGCAGCAGGGAAGTCAATGGAAGCCCCGGTTCACTGCCGGACAGCAGGGTGGACCTTCTACAATGATTGTTCGTCAACATCGACCTTACCAGCCTGGTAATTTCAACAACAACAATTCCGGCAACCGCAACAACAACGGGGGACAGCCCAACCGCAACCCGGTTCCGCGTCCGCCAACGGCCGCAGCTCAGCCAGCTCCATCGACTCAACCCAGGAAGGAGTCCGGCGGAAAATCATTTGTCTGCTTCAACTGCAACGAGCCCGGACACTTCGCCGACAAGTGCCCGAAGCCAAGGCGTGCAGGACCCAAGTTTGTTCATGCTCGTGTCAACCATGCGTCGGCAGAAGAGGCGCTAGCAGCACCAGAAGTTGTACTGGGTATGTTTTCTGTCAACTCAGTCCCAGCTACAGTTTTATTTGATTCTGGTGCAACGCATTCCTTTATTTCCAAGAATTTTGTGGGGAAGCATGGTCTAAGAAAACAGGAACTTAAGATACCAATGCGGGTCTACACCCCGGGAAGTAGTTCCACCTCTGTCAGTTATAGCCCCTCTGTGGAAATAGAAATCCAGGGTTCTAAATTTCTAGCCAATCTTATCCTTCTTGAGTCCAAGGACCTAGATGTCATTCTTGGGATGGATTGGTTAACAAGGCACAAGGGAGTTATCGATTGCGCTAGTCGCACTATCACTCTGGTTAATGAGAAAGGAGAAGTCGTGAAATTCCAGTCGCCGACACCCCAGAAGCAGAGAGTGTGCTTGAACCAAGTAGATGGGATGAAACAGATCGCAGAAGAAGGGAAAGATATTAAGAAGTTGGAGGATATTCCTATTGTTAGAGAATACCCTGAAGTCTTTCCGGATGACATAACCACAATGCCACCAAAGAGAGAAATTGAATTTCGGATTGATTTAGTACCGGGAACTGCCCCGATACACAAGAGACCCTATAGGATGGGAGCCAATGAACTGGCGGAAGTCAAGAAGCAAGTTGATGAGCAGTTGCAGAAAGGATATATTCGCCCGAGTACGTCACCTTGGAGTGCTCCGGTGATCTTTGTGGAGAAGAAAGATAAGACCAAGAGGATGTGCGTCGACTATCGCGCCCTCAATGAGGTGACCGTCAAGAACAAATACCCGTTACCTCGGATTGATGATTTGTTTGATCAGCTAAAGGGAGCAACATGGTTCTCCAAGATAGACCTGCGATCAGGCTACCACCAATTGAGGATTAGAGAGGAGGACATTCCGAAGACGGCATTCACTACTCGGTATGGGTTGTTTGAGTGCACAGTCATGTCTTTTGGACTTACCAATGCACCGGCCTTTTTCATGAACTTGATGAATAAGGTGTTCATGGAATTTCTGGATAAGTTCGTCGTGGTTTTTATCGATGATATACTTGTTTACTCTAAGTCCAAGGAGGAGCATGAGCAACATCTTCGCCTCGTACTTGAGAAATTAAAGGAACACCAGTTGTATGCCAAGTTTAGCAAGTGTGACTTTTGGCTCGAGGAGGTACAGTTCCTAGGCCACATCATCACAGCTCAAGGAGTGGCAGTAGACCCGTCGAATGTGGAGTCGGTTACCAAGTGGAAGCCTCCGCGCACGGTTTCGCAGATTAGGAGTTTTCTTGGACTTGCGGGTTACTACCGTCGGTTCATTGAGAATTTCTCCAAGATTGCCAAGCCAATGACACAGTTGCTGAAAAAGGATGAGAAGTTCAAGTGGTCAGCAGAATGCGACAGAAGTTTTGAGGAACTTAAGAAGAAGTTGGTAACGGCACCAGTCTTAATTCTGCCAGATCAGACTAAAGATTTTCAGGTTTATTGCGATGCGTCTCGCCAAGGGCTAGGATGTGTATTGATGCAAGAAGGCAGAGTGGTTGCATACGCTTCGCGTCAACTGCGCCCACATGAGAATAATTACCCCACTCATGATCTGGAATTAGCAGCAGTGGTGCATGCCCTAAAGATCTGGAGACATTATCTTATTGGAAACCGTTGTGAGGTGTATACGGATCACAAGAGTTTGAAGTATATCTTCACCCAACCGGACTTAAATCTCCGTCAGCGAAGATGGTTGGAATTGATTAAAGACTATGATCTGGGAATCCACTACCATCCCGGTAAAGCTAATGTCGTGGCAGATGCTTTAAGCCGGAAGAGCTACTGTAACTCCACAAGTATGGAAGAGATGAGCAGCCAGTTGCAGCGAGACTTCGAACGGCTGAACCTCGGTATTGTTGAACATGGGTTCGCGTCCGCTCTAGAAGCACGACCAACGCTCGTGGAGCAGGTCCGAGCAGCTCAAGCTAAGGATCCCGAGATAGCAGAGCTCAAGAAAAACATGAGGGTTGGAAAGGCCCGAGATTTCTCTGAAGATGAGCATGGCACGATATGGATGGGAGAAAGACTGTGCGTTCCGGAAGACAAAGAGTTAAAGGAGTTAATACTCACGGAAGCCCATCAAACTCAGTATTCAATTCGCCCTGGCAGTACCAAGATGTACCAAGACCTCAAAGAGAAGTTCTGGTGGGTTAGTATGAGAAGAGAAATAGTTGAATTCGTCGCACTCTGTGACGTGTGCCAGCGAGTCAAGGCAGAGCATCAAAGGCCTGCAGGACTGTTACAGCCTCTCCAAATTCCGGAATGGAAATGGGAAGAAATTGGAATGGATTTCATCACAGGTTTCCCGAGAACGTCGTCTGGACATGATTCTATCTGGGTCATCGTGGATTGACTCACGAAGGTGGCTCATTTCATTCCTGTGCATACTACCTACTCTGGAAAGAAGCTAGCAGAACTCTACCTCGCAAGAATCATGTGTTTACACGGAGTGCCTAAGAAGATCGTATCGGATCGAGGAAGCCAGTTCACCTCAAAGTTCTGGCAGAAATTACAAGAAGAATTGGGAACCCGTTTGAACTTTAGCACGGCTTACCATCCGCAAACTGATGGCCAGACTGAGCGAGTGAACCAGATACTTGAGGATATGCTCAGAGCCTGTGCGCTTGATTTTGGAGGAGCATGGGACAAGAGTTTGCCATATGCCGAGTTCTCCTACAACAACAGTTATCAAGCCAGCTTGCAGATGGCACCATTTGAGGCGTTGTATGGCAGAAAGTGCCGTACCCCGCTCTTTTGGGATCAGACCGGAGAACGACAACTATTTGGGACTGAAGTCTTGAGTGATGCGGAAGAAAAGGTCAGAACCGTCAGAGAAAGGTTGAGAATTGCGCAGTCTCGACAGAAAAGCTATGCCGACAATCGTCGAAGGGAGTTAACTTTCGAAATAGGGGACTTTGTGTACCTTCGTGTCACACCGCTTCGAGGAGTACACCGCTTTCAAACTAAAGGCAAATTGGCACCACGCTTTGTGGGACCATACAAGATCTGCGAGCGTCGAGGAGAAGTTGCCTACCAGCTTGAGCTTCCACCCAACATGGCGGGTATTCACGATGTGTTTCACGTCTCGCAATTGAAGAAATGCTTGAGAGTACCGGAAGAACAGGCCAGTCCCGATCAAATTGAGATTCAAGAGGACTTGACTTATGTGGAGAAGCCGATTCGTATTCTCGAAACCAGCGAGAGGAGGACCAGAAACAAGGTTACCAGGTTCTGCAGAGTTCAGTGGAGCCATCATTCCGAGGAAGAAGCTACATGGGAAAGAGAGGATGAATTGAAGGCTGCCCATCCGCACCTCTTCGCCAGCACCTCCGAATCTCGGGGTCGAGATTCCGTTTAAGGGGGGTAGGTTTGTCACACCCTGAGGTTCTCCCAAATCGTAAAAATTAAATTTAATAATTTATCTGAGAAATTGTTGAATTAAATCTGGAGAAAAACCCAATTAAATAATGCATTAAAGAAGTGGAAATGGCAAGGTGGAATTTTTCTTGAGTTCCCCATGTCAAAATACATTAACAGGATTTTTAGTGGAATTTTCAGAGCCCCAGAAATAATTTTAACCAATTAAAAACCCTCAAGCGCAATAAATAAATCCCTGGGAAATTCTTTTTCCTTTTCTTTTTCTTTTTCCTCTTCTCGGGCCGTCGGCCCATTTTCTCCCCTCGGCCCAAGCCGAGCGCCGCCCCGCGCGCCGCTCTCCCTCCCTCTCCCGTCGGCCCAGCCGGCCCAAGCCGCCGCCCTCCCCGCGCCCCTCCTCCTTCCCGGGCCGGCCCGAGGCCACGGCCCGAGCCGCCCGGAAGTCCGCCGCGCCTCCCCCGCGCCGCTCGCCCGCTGACGCGTGGGCCCGCCCGCGGCCGAGTCCGCCTCCGACACGGCCGGCCGCCGCGCCGCCGCGCCGCCGCGTTTCCCGGCGGGACTCCCGCCGCGCGCCCTATTTATTTCCCCCCCGAGGCCGCCGCCGCCGCTTTCCGCCGTTCGTAAGCGCCGCCGCCGCCCGTGCGCCGCCGCCCGCGAGCCGCGCTCCGCCGCCGCCCGTGCGCCGCCCGCCGCGCCCGCCGCCGCCCCGCCGCCCGCGCCCGTGCGCCGCCGCCCGCGAGCCGCCGCTCCCGCCGCCCCTCCGCGCGCCCAAACCCTAAACCCTAGCCGCCCGCGCGCCTCAGCCGTCGGATCGGCCACTCGGGCCGATCCCGGCCGCCCGCTCCCGCCCCGCGTGGCCGCCACGTGGGCGCCGCGTGGCTGCCGCGTCGGCGCCACGTGTGCGCCACGTGGTGCGCAGCCGCCGCCGCGGCTGACGTCAGCCCTAGCCGCTGACGTCAGCAGTGACGTCAGCCCTAAGGGTTTATTGCGCAATAATTAATTAAGGATTTTTCTGTTTTAGTAAAAACACAGATAACTTCAAAAATTCATAACTAATTCATCCGGACTCCGTTTTAGTCCGTTCAAGTCTCAGAAAATTCATAAAAATGCAGAGAATCCATTAAAAATAGTTTTGTTCTTTGTTTCAGTAGACTTATAGCATGTATTGTTGTTTGCTTTGTTTGTCGTGTAGATTCCGGTAATTCCGATTCTCCGGTTTACTTCGAAGTCGTTGCCGAAGTCGACCCAGCGCAAGAGCAAGGCAAGTCATACTTATTCATTTGATCATGTTGTACCTAAATTGCGAAACAGTCTTATTTTTCTCTAAATACTGCATTGTTTTATAATGTCATCTATGGGATAGTTTACCTATTGTACTCAGCCTTATATTGCAATTACCTTATTCCTTTGATAGCTTGGGAAATAATTTGAATAGTTGCTATAATAGAACTTGCTTAGCCCTGCTTAGAAACATTAGCTCACAATTGGGTTGTTTAAAGCTTCATTAATACTTAATGATGGTTATTTCATGTTGGCTCGCGATGGTTAATCGTGGGTGATTTAATTATATGTTTCAACTAAAATATTGATTAATGGTGGGTTGTGAGCACATGGTTTTGATGGTCGTGCTCATGACGATTAAGGACCGGTTCGCGGGAAACCCTGGAAGAAGAACCGTGCGTACCACAAGCCAGCGTGGGCAACGGCTGGACTTGAAGTGTAGCTTTCCTCTAGCCGACGTACATTGGTTAGGGTGAGCGTGATGGAGTTTGGATGGGCCCTGCGACGGTCTATGCGGCTACCGGATTCACCAAGGCTCGAGGGGGGGCTGCCCACTGCCTTTTGAGGAGTGGGGGTGAAACCCGAGGTGGTACGATTGGTTAGAGGGGGTTATGCGAAGGGTCCTGTCACAGCTCCTTTTCCGGTATACCGTGGTGGTATGTCGGCGCACAGTAATGTGTTGTAGGACTGTGTCTTGTGGGTACAGATGTACACCTCTGATCAGAGTAAAACTATTCGAATAGCCGTGCCCGCGGTTATGGGCGATCAACCAGATTCACCGTGATTAGTTGAACTCTTTAATAATTTGACTTAATGGAAATGGTTTAGTTCAGGTGGATGGTTGGGCCTGTCGCAACGTGGTGTAGCGTTGGACAGTGATGGTTTAATTATGACTAATTAATTCAACTGTTTTACTGTTTTCAACTATTGTTTTTAAATGCGTATTTTATGCAAAATAACCATTGCAGCTCTCCTTTGTTATTACTTGCATCATTATTTTCCTTTCCGGTATGACTTGTTGAGTACAGTGGGTAGTACTCAGTCTTGCTTTATTTTTCCCCACACCAGAGTTGGAGGTTGTTTCAGAGGAAGACTTTTCAGAAGAGTAGGCTTGTTGCTACCGTCGAGGAATGCCTGTGGAGTGGAGTCGCTACGTTGCGAGTGTTTAGTTTATTAGATTAGTTGTTTCCTTTTTCCGCTGCAGTTTTGTAAGAGATTTTTATTGTTTTGTAAGACGTGGATCTGTATGGCAACTTTGTCATTTGTGTACCCTGGCTGGTCCTGGACAGGGATTTTAATACACAATTTGCTTTGGAAATTCTGGTAGTGAATTTCTGGGCGTGACACGGCGTGTGTGAGTTGTGGCTGTTGGAGCAGCCGAGGGTCGGTAAACGAGTGGCAGGGAGCCTCTCGTGCCGACAAGAATCAATTGATACAATTTCACTGCTCCGGCCGGATGAGACGCACTTTCTCGTCCGTGCCGTCGAGAAGCACTCACTTAGTTGTTTCTGAAAGTCTTAAACTAAAATCAATTGCGCAAAATCAACTGGCTTTCCCTTGAAGCTCGCATTAAACACTTAATTCCCCTGACTTGCTGAGTACTCCCCGTACTCACCCTTGCTCTATATAATTAAACCCCCCCCAGTTCTCGAAGATGAAGAGGTGGACCCTGCTGATGAAGAGTTCTTCCAGGAGCAAGCCGACTTCGAGCAGTAGTAGGGTTTCGGCCTTCCCCCAAGGCTTTGCTTGTGGCTTAGGGCTAATCTCCGCTTTCCGCTTCTGCCTTTTTGTAATGCTGTTGTGAACTCGGGTTCTGTCCGCAGTTCCAACCTTGGTTATAATCCTACTCTTAATAAAGAGACCGCTGTGGTTGTGATATTCAGTCTTCCTGTTGTACCAGCGCTATTTCCTGGGACTGGTACAGGCATACAGGTTAATTTGGATCGCCTTACACTGGTCCCCGCTCGGGGCTAGTTTGGGGTGTGACAGAAGATGGTATCAGAGCACAGCTTTGGCCTTTGGACGAAACCCGATGTTAGGTGACCGTAAGGATGCTAAGTTCTAAAAAGCTATTTGCGAAAAGCTCGGTTCTTTCTTCTTCTCTTACTCTGTTTACAAAACTGGTTACTGACTTCTCTGTCTTTTTCAAAATTGTAGATGGCAGTCAACGCCACCCACAGTTCCCACGGTGTTGGTGAGGGTCACCACGTCGACCAGCTGAGAGACTTCGCTGGCTTCCTTGGCTTCTCTTGTCCCGAGTACGCTGGGTACTCCGTGGACCGCTTCCCTCCCCGCTGTGAGCTGTCCGTGTACCTTTACCCCCGCGGAGGTACACACAGCGCTGGCCTTCGCCCTCACCACTTCAACTTGGCTCGCCCCACGCTCCAGCTCGCGTACCAGGACCTCTCCTGGACCGCTCTACGTCGCTTGGCCTACGACTACCGTCGGCGCCTTGCAGGTTCGGCCTTCCGGCTGATCCCGCAGCTCCCTCCTGGCCGTTCCGACAGCCGCTACCCTTGCCCTTACCGCGAGTCGCACCCTGCGCTGACGCGCATGGTGGAGCTTTCAGGCGCTCAGGCCACTCAGCACGACCTTCTCCTTCGGACTCACCAACGCTCCGGCATTCTTCATGAACCTGATGAATAAAGTTTTCATGGACTACTTGGATAAGTTCGTTGTGGTCTTCATCGACGACATTCTAATTTACTCCAGGAATGAACAAGATCATGCCAATCATCTACGGAAAGTAATGGAAAGGTTGAGAGACCACCAGCTCTTCGCCAAATACTCGAAGTGTGAGTTCTGGTTGGATAAAGTAGCCTTCCTTGGCCATGTCATCTCCACCAAAGGTGTTGAAGTAGACCCCAGTAAGGTTGAGACCGTCCTCGCCTGGAACGTACCCAAGACGGTGTCTGAGATCCGTAGTTTCCTCGGTTTAGCGGGTTACTACCGGAGGTTCATCGAAGGATTTTCCAAACTGGCCCGACCAATGACGGAACTCCTAAAGAAGGAAAAGAAGTTTGAATGGTCGGAAGCATGTGAACGCAGTTTTCAAGAACTCAAGAAAAGATTGACGACTGCTCCCGTCCTCACCCTGCCTGACATCCGAAAGGATTTCGAGATATTCTGTGATGCATCGAGACAAGGTCTAGGATGTGTCTTAATGCAAGACCGAAAGGTGGTGGCCTACGCTTCAAGACAACTCAGGCCCCATGAGGTCAACTACCCTACGCATGACCTGGAATTGGCAGCTGTGGTTCATGCCCTGAAAATTTGGCGTCACTACCTGATTGGAAACAGATGTGAGATTTACACCGATCACAAAAGTCTCAAATACATCTTTACCCAGAGTGAATTGAACATGAGACAAAGAAGATGGTTGGAATTAATCAAGGATTATAATCTCGGTATACACTACCACCCTGGAAAAGCAAATGTGGTCGCCGACGCGTTAAGTCGCAAGACCTACTGTGCTACCGCCCTAGTTTGGCCAACACAGGATGACCTGTGTCGAGAAATCGAGAGGTTGAAAGTGACCGTGGTTCCCACCGGAAACCTAGCCAGTCTTACAGTGCAACCGACCCTAGAAGTTCAAATTCGAGAAGCGCAACGAGAAGACGAGGGTATGAAAGGAATGAAGGATAAGATCCGTAAGAAAAGACTCAAAGGCTTCACCATCGACGACCAGGATACTGTTTGGTTCGGATCCCGCATCTGCGTGCCAGCCAAAAAGGAATTAAAGGACCTCATTCTGAGAGAGGCTCATGAGTCAGCGTACTCCATCCATCCAGGGAGTACCAAGATGTACCAAGACATCAAGGAATACTTTTGGTGGGCTGGAATGAAGCGAGATGTTGCAGAGTATGTAGCCTTATGTGACATCTGCCAAAGAGTAAAGGCCGAACATCAGAAACCCGCCGGTTTGTTACAACCCCTCCGAATTCCCGAGTGGAAATGGGAAGAGATCGGTATGGATTTCATTACCGGTTTACCAAGGACCCCTAGCGGGTATGACTCCATCTGGGTAATCGTGGACCGCCTAACCAAGGCAGCTCACTTTGTACCAGTGAAAACCACCTACGATGGGAAAAAGCTGGCAGACCTGTACATGACCCATGTGGTTTGCCGATACGGTTGCCCAAAGAAGATAGTGTCGGATCGAGGCACCCAGTTTACCTCAAGATTCTGGCAACAGTTGCACGAGGCAATGGGTACCAATTTAAACTTTAGTACCGCCTATCACCCGCAGACAGATGGGCAGACAGAACGAGTTAACCAGATCCTGGAGGACATGCTTCGGGCATGTGCCCTGGACTTCGAAGGCACATGGGATCGTTGTCTCTCCTACACTGAGTTCTCCTACAACAACAGTTACCAATCTAGTATCCAGACGTCCCCAAATGAAGCCCTGTTCGGACGAAAGTGTCGCACCCCGTTGTGTTGGAACGAGGTAGGCGAAGCGCTAGTGTTTGGACCTGACGTTCTAAAGGAAGCCGAAAAGCAAGTCAAGTTGATTCGAGACCGCCTGAAGACAGCTCAGACCCGACAGAAAAGCTATGCAGATAATCGGAGACGTGATCTCGAGTTTGCAGTGGGAGATCACGTATACCTGCGAGTGTCTCCACTCCGTGGACTAAAGAGGTTTGGGATGTCCGGCAAGTTAGCCCCTCGCTATATCGGCCCCAACCTCATCACCGCCAGACGCGGCGAAGTTGCCTACCAGCTCGAGCTACCAGAAGGACTGACAGATGTGCACAATGTGTTCCATGTGTCCCAATTAAAGAAATGTCTCCGTGTTCCAGAGGAACAAGTTCCCTTGGGAAGCATAGAACTGGAGAAGAACCTAACCTATAAAGAAAGACCCATCAGAGTTCTTGAAGAGGCTGAACGTCAGACTCGAAGAAAGACCGTTAAGTTCTACAAGGTGCAGCGGAGCAACCACTCAGAGGATGAAGCAACTTGGGAACGCGAAGATCTTCTCCGTGCCCAGTTCCCAGAGCTGCTCCCTTAGGTGCTGAATCTCGGGGACGAGATTCTTGTTAGGGGGGTTGGTTTGTAACGCCCGTTTTGTCGCGGCGTTAGCGGGAAAACTAATCTGCTAAAAACCCTAATTGCAAAAGTTTGCTCTTCGATTGAGTCTTGTTGTGTGCCAAGGTCTCATGTCTTCCCTCTCAGTCCAATCCCGGAGAAAACCGCGAAATCGGATTTCGATTCCGAACCCTAAATCCCTCCAAAACCCCAATTCCCAGAAAGTCTGGTTTACCTCCCTTTTACCCGGGCCGATTTTCCCCTTCGGCCTTCTCTCCCCCTCTTCCCCCTCGGGCCGCCGCTGGCCCAGCCCCTCTCGGCCTGCTCCCTCCTTCTCCTCTCCTTCCTGGGCCGTCGCCGGCCCAGCCCCTTCGGCCTCGCCCCTCCCCGCTGGGCCGCGCCAGGCCGCTCGGCCCGCGCGCGCCGGGCACGTGCCCCGCACGCGCCGAGCCGAGAGAGAGCCAGCGCTCTCTCTCCCCGCACCCCCGCCGTTCTCCCCTCTCTCTCTCTCTCCCATCCCGTTCCGTCGCCGGCGCCGCTGGCCCCCTCGGCCCCGCCGCCTGCGCGCATGCC
>BDMV01000005.1:2471656-2507787 GCA_008326285.1 Oryza officinalis
TAAGGACCGTTTCCTTGGGAATTACATCCAAGCATATGTCAAGTACGACCACATGGGTGATATGGGACGCCCCTGGCTGAGTAATTAGCTAGGCCAGGGAAATCTTGATGCCAAGGGACAAGTGGATTCGCCGGGGTGGTGTCGGGGAGGACCCCTGGGCTTCCTGGCACAGTATGGTCTGGGACCTAACCTGGTGTTGGTCCGTGGGACCCCTCCCGTTGGCATAAGATGACCCTGAGTCGGCTTTCGAAATGCCTTGTCGTGAAAGCCTCAAGGTCGACAGACGTGACCGAGGGTCGCGGGCTGGGTGATTCGGGGTTAGTAACGTCGTGTGGGTAAAGTGTACCCCCTCTGCAGAGGTTAATAACTGTTCGAACAGCCGTGCCCACGGTCATGGGCGGATGTGAGGTGATTCCTTAGCGTAGTTTTATTGAACACCTTGTGAACTGCTGTTGGTGTGAGGTTTTCCGTTCTGTGCTTGGTTTAAGGCTGTTGAAGCCGCCGGAGTCGGTGACGATTGGCAGGGAGCCTCTCGTACCGATGTGTTGACTTGAGGCTGTTGAAGCAGCCGGAGTCGGTGACGATTGGCTGGGAGCCTCTCGTACCGATGTGTTGATTTGTGGCTGTTAAAGCAGCCGGAGTTGGTGACGATTGGCAGGGAGCCTCTCGTACCAGCGTGTGTGAGTTGTGGCTGTTGGAGCAGCCGGGTTGGTAAACGATTGGCAGGGAGCCTCTCGTGCCGACAAGAATCAATCGATACATTTTCACTGCTCCGGCCGGATGAGACACACTTTCTCATCCGTGTCGTTGATAAGTACTTACTTAGATGTTTCTAAAGTCTTAAACTAAAATGAAATGTGAAAAATAACCGGCTGTCCCTTGAAGCTTGCATTAAACACTTAATTCCCCTGACTTGCTGAGTACTCCTGTACTCACCCTTGCTCTATATAATTAAACCCCCCCAGTTCTCGAAGATGAAGAGGTGGACCCTGCTGATGAAGAGTTCTTCCAGGAGCAAGCAGACTTCGAGCAGTAGTAGGGTTTCAGCCTTCCCCAAGGCTTTGCTTGTGGCTTAGGGCTAGTGTCCGCTTTCCGCTTCCGCCTTTTTGTAATGCTGTTGTGAACTCGGGTTCTGTCCGCAGTTCCAACCTTGGTTGTAATCCTACTCTTAATAAAGAGACCGCTGTAGTTGTGATATTCAATCTTCCTGTTGTACCAGCGCTATTTCCTGGGACTGGTACATGCATACAGGTTAATTTGGATCGCCTTATACTGGCCTCCGTTCGGGGCTAGTTTGGGGCGTGACAGAAGATGGTATTAGAGCGCAGCTTTGGCCTAGGACGAAACCCGACGTTAGATGACCATAAGGATGCTAAGTTCTGAAAAAGCTATTTGCGAAAAGTTCGGTTCTTTTCTTCTTCTCTTACTCTGTTTACAAAACTGGTTACTGACTTCTCCTTATTTTCAAAATTGTAGATGGCAGTCAACGCCACCCACAGTTTCCACGGCGTTGGTGAGGGTCACCACGTCGACCAGCTGAGAGACCTCGCTGGCTTCCTTGGCTTCTCTTGTCCCGAGTACGCTGGGTACTCCGTAGACCGCTTTCGTCCCCGCTGTGAGCTGTCCGTGTACCTTTACCCCCGCGGAGGTACACACAGCGCTGGCCTTCGCCCTCACCACTTCAACTTGGCTCACCCCCCGCTCCAGCTCGCGTACCAGGACCTCTCCTGGACCGCTCTGCGTCGCTTGGCCTACGACTACCGTCGTCGCCTTGCAGGTTCGGCCTTCCGGCTGATCCCGCAGCTCCCTCCTGGCCGTGCAGACAGCCGCTACCCTTGCCCTTACCGTGAGTCGCACCCTGCGCTGACGCGCATGGTGGAGCTTTCTGGCGCTCAGGCCACTCAGCACGACCTTCTCCTTGAGGCTTACCGCTCCTTGGCTCGCTGCTACGCCGCACTAGAGGCCCGCCTTGCTGAGGAGGGTGTCACTTTCGTGGACACTACCTCCTGGGACTCTGGCCGCCTTTGCCACTCCAGCCACCTGTCCTTCTACAGTTCACGTGGCTCTGCTCGCACCCCCAGCGGCCCACGCTCCCCCAGCCCGCGTGTGCCGTACTCGCCAGTCTACTCCCCCTACCCCCACCGTGCCAGCCCCTCCTACACCCCAGGTCACACCCCAGTCGTCAGCCGCCGTGGGCTCCGACTGATCCGCACCGCGCGGAAGCGCGTTGTGGGCTCCTCCACCGTGTTCCGTTTCGACCACCCAGCTCCTACCCCGCCAGCAGGCCGCCCTGCTGCCGGCCCTCGACAGGTTCCGCCGGTCCCTTCGCGTGCGCCGATCGACGTGTCCTCCTCAGACGAGCCGACCACCGGAGCCAGCCAGGCAGGAGAGCAGTAGAGTTCGTCTGCTGCAGGTGGAGTTCGTGTGCCAGACCTTTTGTACCGCCGCCAACTCTTTCGGAGTCGTGGCGAGGTAGTGTGTGAGTGTGTTGTTATGGGTGTTGTCTGGTAGTCTGGATCTCTGAGGTGGTGTGTGTACAGTCAAGCTCGGCGCAGCTCTGTGACTTGTCCACACCCGTTGTTTTATGTGCTTTCCAAGTTGAGAAAAGCTTTATGACTAGTGTGTGCTTTCTGAGCTCGTTTACTTTACTTCTTTCCTTTTAAGTGCTGCTCCGTTCTCTTACCCCGCCCTTTTCTGGGAGATTAGATGGCTACCCGTCCCCGTCGTGTAGCTCGTGCTCCAGCTCGTTTGGGTTACGAAACCCGCAGGGAAGAACCAGAATCGGAAAATGAGTCAGGGAATGAACCGGTTAATGCTCCAGCTCAGGCAGATCCTGCAGCAAACCGTGCACAGGACTTACCCCCGCCTCCCCAGCTTCAGGCAGATTACCAGCACATGATGGCAGTTCAGACTCAGATCTTGCAGGGCTTAGCCCAAGCCATTGCAGGCATCCAGCAGAATTTGCAGCCGCAGGCTCCGCACCCAGTGCCTTTCCATAATAACAATCACAGATCCAAGCTAACGGACTTTCTAAGATCCCATCCACCGGAATTCTCTCACACCGTCGAGCCCGTTGAGGCCGACGATTGGCTAAAGGATGTTGAGAGAAAGCGCAACCTTGTGCAGTGCACCCCAGTGGAGAAGACCCTTTTTGCTGCACATCAGTTGAGAGGCTCTGCAGCCGACTGGTGGGAGAATTACTGTAATGCCCATCCAGACGCCGTCAACATTGAGTGGGCAGAGTTCGCCGATGCCTTCCGTGCAGCTCATGTGCCCGAAAGTACCATCGACATGAAGAAAGAAGAGTTCAATCGTCTGAAACAAGGTACAGGAAGCGTCAATGAGTACCTGAGTCGCTTCAACAAATTGGCTCGGTATGCTCCCGAAGAAGTGGACTCCGACAAGAAAAAGATCAGGAAGTTCTTGAAGGGAATCGCAGTAGGGTTGAGAATCCAGTTGCTTGCCCATGACTTCCCCACCTTCCAGCACATGGTCAACAAGGCCTTGCTTCTGGAGGATGCCAGAAAAGAGGCAACTGAGGAATACAAGAAGCGCAAGTCTACCCACCAAGCGCCCCCATTCCGAGGTGCGCCACGCCCTCGTGTTGGACATCCCATGCAGTACCACCAACCTGCCCATCAAGTCAGTCGCCAACCTGGCTTTACTCCCCGTCCGCCGATGCCTCGCCTTACTCCGTCGCCCCAGCAGCATGCCCCTAGTGGCAACACCGCAAGGAACAGTGTCTCCTCCTTCAATTCACCCACAGGAATGGCAAATGTGCAGTGCTTCACGTGCAAACAGATGGGACATTACGCCAGGCAGTGTCCTCGGAATCAGGGAAACTCAAACCCCGGACGCTCTGATGCTAGCTTCCCCAGGACTCCAGCACCTGCACAGTCCCGCCCAGTGTTGGCGCAGAATTTTGACCCGTCCAGCAACCGAACGGGTTCCGCGTTACCACGGCGGCCTGGGAGATCTGCTTAACTCCAGTGCAGGTCCAAATGGCTTGCCTAGTCGTAAGTAGAGCGTGCCAGTTGATTTGATCTGCAATCAACAAGAAACAAGTAAACCAAGTCAGAGAACAACGGCCGATCGGTCAACAGACCGATGACACATTGTCATAGCCCAGCCGATAGGGCAAAGCTATATCGGCTCACTTAGAAAATAAGTAAAACATGAATCTAATCTTATCGGCCTTCATTGATATGTAGATCTCAACTAATAATATCGGCCGATAAGGATAACAAAGGTAACTACACCAGCTAGTACTCTAGTGCAAACTTATACGAGCCAATCGGCCAGTATAAACACATCAACCATAAAGAAATCTTAAGATTACCTCACGATCGACATATCTATACTTATCGATCTGCACATATAAGTGGCAAACATATGCAAGAAACATAAAGCAATCACATATGTTAGATATGACCGGCTAAAACCCCGGCACTATCCTTAATTACAACCGAAAACAGGCTTTGTATTAGATCTCAAAACAGGACTAAGGTCGATGGCAACTCGAAGTGTGAATTGAGACTTAATACAAAGAAAATCAAGTCGTCGATTGCTTTTGGGGATGGCAGCTGCATTGAACAATCTAGCCAAGCATAAGAATTAAACCATCATCGGCAATAAACCCTAAAGCGAGTAAACCGCTGGCAAGGCTTAATTAAGATACTTGTCAAAACTATTCAAGACATGATAATCGACGATCACATCATCGAGGCTTAACGTGTCTAAAGCGACACGTTAGCCCCGATGATGCAGATCGTCAGGGACGAGTTCTTACCTCTGCTCCGAAGAAGCAAGAACTCGTCGAAGAAGACCTCTTGCGAGGGTTGGCGATGCGCCGAAAGTAGATTGATTTGATTATGTGATTGATTGAGAGAGTTTACATGTACAAACTATCGGGATATTTATACCCGAGGTTACAACAGAACCCTTGTAGGGCACGATCTTATCTACAACTAACAAACAAATCCTTGCGACAGACTTAAGCCACAGATTAGATCTACACTACTTAATTTACAAGATACAATTGCCTAAAACCGAGCTTTATCTCTATTTGGCAACTTCCTTGAAGCTTATTTCGAGCCCAGACCAAGCCCACGTTGACACTGTCAACTCACAACCCGTATCGGCCCACTACCAAACCAAATCCGTATCGGCCGATACGCTCTTTATAGCAACACCTCCCCAGTCCGATACGGTTACCGGGTCCGATACGAAGCCTGGTCCAACTCCAACTAAATCCTTCCTCTCTGCTTCGGTTTCCTCTTTTCTTTCCAAGTCGATTACCAAAATCCGTCGTTAACACATGCCCCCCAATTCCACTTCATTATATAATGTGGCGGAATTAGCTCCAAGGAACTCATCGACTTCTTTGCTAGGTCTAATCTGAAAACCGCACAGATCCAGATTCGAACCCTTTCGCCGCCGATTCAACAAACTCTTCGTGTTCTTCAACTCCGGCGACCGCTCGGCACTCCATCGACATCGACCCCTTCCGCAGCAATCCCTTCTTCAACAACAATGGCTTCCGCCCCATTCTACGCCTCTGAGATCCCCGCGGTAAGTCGACTCGTTCAACCCTACATTATAACTTTCCCCGTCAATTTCTCCAAGTTAGGGTTTTACTCTCTGTCCCCCCAGGCCTTATATTTTCATCATCGTTCTCACGATTTAGGTCTTCAAAAACCAAATCTTGATCCCCACCGACGATAAATCCCATCGCTTTCTCCTGGGCCCCATAGGCGACTGCGACCCAACCTGGCTAATCAACGCCGAAACAGACAGAATCCCTTTCAGGCAAGCCAAGCCCACTGTCTCGGCATGGAAGCACACCTTCAGGTCATGGCCATCAAAGCTAAACGGATACAGGACCTGGCACAAAAGGATTGCTGCCGTCAAACAAGTCCACTGGGACGAAATTGGAATCGGCCAATGCATAACTCTGTCCCTGGCCGATACCAAGAAAAATGAGCCACTAATGTCAGCTGCTAGCTACTTCTGGTCAAGTACCTTGAACGCCTTCATGTTCAAGCAAGGTCCGATGACCCCAACCCTCATAGATATCAAGGTACTCACAGGACTAGACATCGACTCTGAGATTAATCCTTTCAACCTCCTGATAAACAGCAGCCACAAACTGAAAACCAAGAAAATTGGAGGCTGGTCTGGGTACATCTCTGAGCACATGGAACAAGGATCGGTCTCAGAGCGAGAACATGTAGCGTTCCTGACATTATGGTTGGAAAGATTCGTCTTCTGCGGATCGACCTGTGGCCCACAACAAACTGTCAGCACCTGGCTCAGGCCCTGGTCAGCAAAAAACAAATACCCCTCGGCCGATACCTCTTAGGAGCTGTATATCGGCTACTCCACATCGCCACACAAGACTTGATGCTGAAACAAACCGTGGCACACGGGGGACCATGGTGGTTCATCCAACTGTGGCTAACAATTCACACCAACACCATGGTTGATCGGCCACCTCTATCGGACTCGCGCTTCCCATCGAAGTATGCCAATCACGAAGATCCCAGAAGCAGACGATGCATGTCTTATGGAGAAGCAGCCTCCGTCTACCCTGGCGCAGATCAATCGGCCGATGACATGGCTACATGGTTCATCCGTTTCTTCACCGGCCCTCCATCAGCCAAGATGGACATGTTCATCTATACATCGGACCAAGACTATGAGCTCCCAGATGATCTACAACTAAGCTTGGTAAATGATGACATGGAGTCCAGAGAGGTGTTTATGATCGGCCTGACTCCATGCCTGCTCCCAGTAGGCATTTTTCAGGGAAGGAGCACCAGCCTGTCCTATGAATTTTATAACCCAATGACAGCTGCTAGGCAATGCGGGCTCGGGCAACTTCCCATCAGTTTATACCTTCATAAACTCCTGGAGAGCAGAGGCACAGTCTCATCGGCTCTAATTATGAGCAAGGCGATGGAAATCGAGCTCCCAAATCTTGGTGACTGTGATCGGCTGCACCTGAATAATTTTGTCCACATCAATTTCCAAACCTGGTGGCAAGAGTGGGCCGCTCATATTTTTCACCAATCAGCCAGGTTCTATGTAACGGAGCTTATCCAAGGCATCAGTCCCCAAGTACCAGATGAGCCGATTCCTTCTGTGAGCAATAGTGGGCAGAAAATTTTCTATGCTCAAGCCGTAGCTCCATCAGGATCAACCATCCTGGAGTCCATCATCGGCCTCACTGCCCCGAAGATACCATCACTGCTCCAGGGGCCGATGATCAAGGAGAATCCCAAGAGGAAAGCGCCATTTAAAGGCAAAGCCCAAAAATCCAGCAAAAAGGCCAAAGTTGACAACCAAGAAGATCTCGAAGAGCTGGATCCCTCCATAGAAGAGTTTCTCAAAGAACAAGTAATGGAGGAAGAAGTCGATGCAGCTGCTGCTGATATACATGAAGAAAACACATCGGCTGAAGCTACCAAGGAACCATCGGCCGAAACCACTGAGATCCCACTGGCCGATGACCAAAGTGATGCCCCCCAACCGAAAAAGACCAGACATGCAATCCGCAAGGTAAACACAATTTCTTCTCCATGCTCACATAACCCCTTCAAATTGCTTAGCTTTAATTTGATATCCTTTTCAGGCTGCGGCATCATCTATACTGAAGGAAAGAACTCAATCGGCCCCTCTGCCAAGGACTAAGAAAGCAACCCTACAACGGCGTGAGCGGGCTAAAGCACGATTGAGGACTCCGTCTCCTTCTCCAGTACCCTCTCCAGTCGCTTCGGTAAGAGTTGATTTATATATTATCATGCCAATCTCACAACCCTACTTATCAATCCCTTGCTTTTCAGCCTAGGGCCCCAACGCCTTCGCCACATCGGCCAACCCCATTGCCTACTGCCTCAACACAGCAAAGGGAGGCCGATGCAAACATCACCGATATTCCAACTCTGGTAATGAGACCTAGCCTGATCCCCTTTCGTCAGCTCCCAATTGACAAGACTGACCTTGACCTATGTTGCTGTTTACAGAGCCTAGCCGATATGTTTTCATTTGACATCGGCCAGTTTCTTGATGACGAGGACAAGGAACTGCCCAGCACCGCCAAGGCGTCGATCTCTGACGAATTAAAGACCCGACTGTCTGACATTGGGAATCGGCTAGAAGCCTCGCTGGAGTGTTTGGTAGAAGACTGCTTCTCCATCAGAGCCAGGGTACAAGAAATCCAAGACGAACTGCCCGAAGACCTGATGGAGATCCTCACACCGGCCATCTTCCTAGAACAATACCGATTCAAGCTTTTCAGAGCAAAAGAAAGACTTGCAGAGCGACGAGAGCGCGAACAACTGGAATCGGCTCTGACCGTTAGCAAAGCCCAAGTGAACGCCGATAAAACCAGGTTGGACGAGCTAACGGTGGAGCCGATTGTGCTGAAAAATAGGCTTGAAGAACTCCGTCGCCTCGAGGCAGAGCTAGAATCGAAGCTGGCCACTACACGCCAAGAAATCCAAGAAGTCGAAGCCGGGATAGCTGCATCACCCAAGGTCATAGAAGATTAGACGGCAAAGCTCAAGGCATCGGCCAAGTACCTCGTGACCCTAAGCAAATCACTGAAACCGATCCCAGGGACGATGGCCGATGATGCCCAGGCTATTGAAGACGTTGAGCAGATTCGCCGTAAAGCCATTGCTGCTATTGCGGACTTCATAGGGTGATGTAGCATATGTTATTTTTATAATGTATTACACCTTATCGGCCATGCAGCCGAATTTGTTTTGAAAATTCCAGCCTAATTTATTGCTTCTGAAATCCTCTCACACCTTATCGGCCGTGCAGCCGAATTTGTCTTGAAAATTCCAGCCGCATATATCTTTAATATGAACAATCTCATTATAAACAATCTCATCGGCCAGAGAGCCGAAGTCAATTGCCAACTGAAAAATCCAATGCGAGAACTCCTGTATATATATATGCCCCCCAAATTTTGGAAGATGAGGGCTCATATTCTGAAATTTTGAACTAAGGGCGATAGTATTTACCGGCCATCTAAAGACGATGCTTGACTACATCAGCTGTAATCATAAATCGGCTAGAGGGCCGATCATGAGTCAATCCAGATACTGGGATAATATTGTTTCAAGTATTTGCCATTGAGAGCTCATCCATAAATCTCGCCATCTAATCCCTTGAGCAGATAGGCATTGTGAGGAACACATCGATGAATTCGAAAGGGGCCTTCCCAATTAGGTGACCATTTGCCGAATTTATTATCTCTGGAGCCAATCGGCATTATTAATTTCCATACAAGGTCTCCTTCCTCAAATGATTTGGCAACGACCTTTTTATTATAATGACGGGCTACTCTATCTTTATCACGCTTGATTTTCTCTAAGGCCCGTAATCGAACATGTGCCAAATCATCCAATTCATCAACCATAAGATTATGGTACTCATCGGCTGTCAAGTCGTCTTGCAAAGCAATCCTTCTTGAGCCGATGGCAGTTTCCCACGGCAGTACAGCTTCATGCCCATAGACTAGCTGATAGGGAGGCACTTGGATTGCACCATGGCAAGCCATCCGATACGCCCAAAGAGCATCGGCCAGCGTTGTATGCCATTGCCTCGGATGTTAGTCAATTTTCCTCTTGATTAATTTGATTAAAGACTTGTTAGAAGCCTCCGCCTGCCCATTAGCCTGCGCGTAGTAAGGAGAAGAATTGAGTAATTTGATGCCCATGCTGTCAGCAAATCGGACGAACTCGTCGGACACGAAGATTGATCCCTGATCGGTAGTTATTGTCTGAGGTAACCCAAACCGATATATGATGTGCTCCTTGACGAACTGAATAGCATCTTTGGAATCAACCTTCTTGAGAGGAACGGCCTCAACCCACTTTGTGAAGTAATCTGTAGCCACTAATATATACTTGTGTCCCTTACTTGATGGTGGGTTAATCTGGCCGATCATATCTATTCCCCATCCACGAAACGGCCACGGCTTTATGATTGGATGCATAACTGATGCCGGTGCTCTCTGAATTGCTCCAAATTTCTGACAATCCTGACATCCTTTATAATACTTGAAGCAATCTTCTAGCATGGTTGGCCAAAAATATCCGACGCGCTTCATCAGCCATTTCATTTTATGGGCCGATTGATGGGTGCCACAAATCCCTTCATGTACTTCGCTCATAACGGTTTTAGCCTCCTTAGGACCTAGGCATTTGAGTAGGACACCATCAACCGTCCGATAATATAGGTTATCGTCCAATAAGACATAGTGTAAAACTTTATATTTCATTCTGCGTGACGCCGATTGGGAAGGATTTCTCAAATACTCAATGATATCAAACCTCCAGTCATCGGTGTGCACGAGAGCAATCTGAATCGGAACGTCTTTAGCCATCGGCCTGTATCCCAATGCCCCCTGAGCTAAATCATTGGCTTCGAAATTCTGCTTCCTGGGTATGTGCCTCATCGTTACGATCCGGAAACCGTGTAATAACTCTTTGCACTCCTCATTGTAGACTTTGAGAATATCATCTCTGCACTCATACTCCCCAGAAAGTTGACTAATTACTAGCTGTGAATCACCAATGATTTCCACGGCATCGGCCTCGACTTCTTGTAATAACTGCAAGCCTTTAAGCACCGCTTCATATTCTGCTTGATTGTCGGTATAGTAAGGCTTGATGGTGAAAGCGAACTCAAAACTTGCCCCCCGAGAGTATATGATGACTAGGCCGATACCGCAACCGTGTCTGCAGACGGATCCATCGAAATATAATGTCCATGGCACAATGTCTGCATATGCGACTGAGTCATCTCTATGTTGAACGATGAAATCGGCCAGGGCTTGTCCTTTGATCGCTTTGGCCGATTCATATCGAAGATCAAACTCTGTTAAAGCAAAGATCCACTTCCCGACTCGTCCTTTCAACACAGGGGCCGATAACATGTATTTCATCACATCGGCCTTGCTCACCACGATGCACTCGTTGGAAAGCAGGTAATGCCTCAATTTAGTACATGAAAAATATAAACAAAGGCATAATTTCTCCACCGGCGTGTACCTTGTCTCAGCGTCTAACATTCTCCTGCTGAGATAAAAAATAGCTCTTTCCTTGCCGTTAACATCTTGAACCAAGACCGAGCCGATGGATTTCTCATCGGCTGACAAGTACAATTTGAATGGGACTCCTTTTTGTGGAGAGATTAAGACCGGCGGAGAAGTTAAATATTCTTTGATATCGTCTAGCGCTTTCTGTTGCTTGTCACCCCATATGAATTCTTCGTCGTCCTTTATTTTCAACAGTGGAGTGAATGGCTCTATACGGCCCGACAGATTTGATATAAAACGCTGGACAAAGTTGATCTTACCAAGCAGAGATTGTAACTTGGTCTTGTTTTCTGGAGGCTTGATTTTCTTAATGGCATCGATGTTCTTCTGTGTGATTTCAATCCCCCTTTCATGGACCAAGAAACCCAAAAACTGACCGGCCGATACGCCAAAGGCACATTTGTTAGGGTTCAACTTCAAACCATATTTCCTTGCCCTTTCTAGTACCTTGCGTAAGTCGGCCAAGTGCATATCATGTTCTCTTGACTTTACGACGACATCGTCTATATAAACTTCAATCAGAGAGCCAATAAGATCATGAAAAATGTAGTTCATAGCCCTCTGATACGTAGCTCCAGCATTCTTCAAACCAAATGTCATGACGACCCATTCATATAGGCCGATTGCCCCTGGGCACCTGAAGGCTGTCTTATGAATGTCCTCTTTAGCCATAAAGATCTGGTTGTAACCCGCATTTCCGTCCATGAAACTAATGATCTTATGCCCAGAAGCAGCGTCGACTAGCAAATCGGCCAACGACATAGGGTACTCGTCTTTGGGCGTCGCCTTATTTAGATCTCTGAAATCGACTCATACCCTTAGCTTGCCGTTCTTTTTCAATACTGTAACTATGTTGGAGACCCACTCTGCGTATCGGCAGGGCCTGATAAAGTTGGCGTCGTAAAGTCTTGTGATCTCTGCTTTTATGGCTTCATGCATATCGGCCTTAAACCTCCGAGGAGCTTGCTTAAAAGGCCGATAGCCTTGTTTGATTGGTAGCCGATGTTCTACAATCGATCGGCTTAATCCTGGCATCTCATGGTATTCCCATGCAAAACAATCTCTGAATTCTTTCAAAAGATCTATCAAATTATTCTTGTATGCCTTTGGCAAATTAGCGCTTACATACGTCGGCCTAGGCCTATCACCTATTCCTATATCAATTTCTTCCAATTCATCAGCCGACGTAAAACCTTGTCCCAACTTGCCGTCTAACTCATCCACCGCGTCATCTGTGTAGGGGTCATTGTCGACGGCGGATGGTGCATCTTCGCTAAAGTAACCGCTTGTCTTGGTCTTCAATTGTCTCGATGTCGCAGTGGGTTACCTTGAGGAAATCGGCGTCCCAGACTCGCCCGGACAAGCAGTCGATTCCCTCCATCTCCCAAACTGCGAGATTGGCATTGGCGACATGTACTGACCGATCTGCCTGCACGATCTCGACTTGGTCCCCTTGCCATTGCATGAGGCATTGGTGCATTGTTGAAGGGACACAGCAATTTGCATGGATCCAATCTCGTCCCAACAACAAGCTGTAGGAACCCTTTCCATCGAAGACGAAGAAAGTGGTGGGAATTGTTTTGCTGCCCACGGTGAGTTCCACGTTCAGGACCCCCTTCGCCTCGGATGCGTTGCCACCGAAGTCCTTTAATACCATATTTGTCTTGATAAGATCTTCAGGTACTTTTCCAAGCTTCCTGAAGGTTGGGTATGGCATTAAATTGACCGCTGCGCCACCATCGACCAGCATCTTCATCATCGGCCGCCCGTTGATGAATCCTTTGATGTACAACGGCCGTAAATGTCTGTAGCTGGCGTCAAGTGGCTTGTCGAAGATGGCTTGGTCTGGTGACAACCGTAGCCTGGCTGAACCTTGTTCATCATCGGCCATCGCTTCATCGGCCGCCTGCACACTGTATTCTGCTGGCAATATAAACACCATGTTAACAGGCGCTGATGCCATTTTTTTACCTTTTGAAGCTGAGTAGCTCTGAGCTGTATTGGAGGTGCCCTCATCGGCTCTGGCCACCGTGGATTTTATCCTCCACTCTTTTTTGGTCTTGGTTGGCCGATGGGGTATTTCAGCTTGTTGCTCTTGGATTTGCTCTTTCCTCCTTAACCTCTGAACCCGCCGCTTTTGTGTCTTGTTGAATACATCGCTTGGGCACCATTGGGGGTTCTGGACTTGCTCCACATCTTCATCGTGTTGATCTCGGTGCATCGGCCCTAGCCTTTCATGCACAGATTTCCGTTGCTTGGCCAGCCGATGCGTTTGTCTGCTTAAGCTGCCCTGATAAGAATTTTCTGCACCACTGCATGCAGGGCACTCCTGGATAGATGGTAACCTCATCCCTTCATTCTAGCAGAAGCGAAAAAACTCGCACTCCCAGTGTGGGTCGTAGGAGTTGTCTTGATCAGCCTGGTCTTGAGCTTGTTCCTCCCGCCTCCGCTGATATTTTCTGATCAGGCCCTCAGAGGTCTGATGAGGCCGCTTGCCAGTCCGATGGCCACCGCCATCGGCCCTGTCCGCCCGCACCATGTTGACTGGGAACGGGTGGCCTTCAATCTTCATCGGCCGCTTGGCATCATCGATTTTAATTCTGCCCTGCTCGATGGCCGATTGAATTTGTTGCCGGAAGATCTTGCATTCATTTGTATGGTGTGAATAGGAATTGTGCCACTTGCAATATCTCCTTTTCTTGATGTCTTCGGCCGATGGCAATACGTGACCTACTGGCAGTTGGATCTGCTTTTCTTGCAACAGCAGGTCAAATATCTTATCGGCCTTGTTGATGTCAAAATCGTATTTATCTTCTTTATCTCCTTTCTTGGCCCACTGGCAAGTTGTTGATTTCCTCATCCGGGCCCACTCGGCTAGGTCGACATCACCATCTTCATCGTCGTCATCGTCGGAGGCGTACTGATAAACAGTGTTAATCTTTTTCGCGAACTTCTTTGCCTCCTGGAATCGCTGCTCGTGGGCCGATACTCGTTGTGCCAGCTGAGCGAGGCTGTCAAATTCCTGCGAGGAGAACCTCTCGCGTATCGGCCCTAGCAATCCCTGAAATGCCAAATCGGCCAACTGGGAATCGGTCAGACTGAGGCTATAACATCTGTTTCGTATGTCTCTGAACCTTTGTATGTACTCAGGGACCGATTCATCCACTCGTTGCCTGATGGCAGTCAGATCTGACAGTTTCATTTCTTGTACGCCATTGTAGAAGTATCTATGAAACTGTTTCTCCAGATCTATCCATCCTCTGATGGAATTGCAGGGCAAGGAAGAGAACCATGTGAATGCAGACCCTGATAAGGACAGAGGGAAAAACCTCACCCTCAACGCCTCGATAGCCGATGCTTCCCCGCACTGTGCTAAGAATCGGCTGACATGCTCATATGTCGAGACGTTGTCCTGTCCCGAAAACTTGGAGAAATCCGGGATCTTGTATCGGCCTGGCAATGGTACCCTGTCAAATTCCTCGGGATACGGGTGCCGATACACTGTAGAGTTCTCCTTGGGCTTCAAGCCGAATTGGTCCCGCATCACTTCGGCTATCATATCGGCCCAATATCCTGCGGGCCAATGTGGGAGGTCTGGCTGAAACGATTGTTGCAGACCCTCTGCTTGATACTGCCTAGGGGAGTATGGCTGGTAATGATGATCCGAGTTCGGTACGCCATACTGTCCTGCAGGGTGCTGCTGATAGCCTTGTGGCACGTTGTATGCAGCTTGAAGTGGAGGACTATTGAACACTGGGGCTTGCGGTTGTCCGGCCGATGGCTGGTGGACGGGAACTTGCTGCATCGGCTCAACCACCGGTTGCTTCCCCTTGACCCATTGAGCGTATTGTTCCTCGGTGATGAGCTGAGGGCTGCCCCCGGTCTGCCTGGTGAGGACCAGTGGCAATGTCGTTGTCGGCTGCGCCGATGGGGGTGGCATCGGCGGTGTTGGCTGAGACGTGCTCAGATCATTCCTCAGGGTCCGATATGCAGGGAACTTATTTTCTGGCAAGAAAATCGGCCCCTGAGGCTTGAACTGGTGAATTGACCCGTCTAAGATAGATTTGACCGTATTGGTCAAGGTGTTCACCAAAATCCCTGATTGGTTGACTAGCGCAGAGTGGACTGCGGAGTCAATCTTGTCTTGCAACGTCGGCGCTGCAGTGTCTTCAGTTTTGACGGCGTGATCATGCGCCGCCGCCGACGTTCCAGCTCCATCTCCGGAACTCGGCATGACCACCTTGGACTTTTGAATCAAGGTGCCCTGCCGAGTCCTAGAATATGTTTGCAGGTACATATTCTGGAACTGCTCGACCAGACTATCCATCTCAGCTTTTTGTTCTGCGCTGAGCTGGTCGGCGGTCACGGGAATGACGTTCTCCTCGACTATCTCGGCCTGCTTCGACATCTCGAGGTGTTCTTGTTGCTGGTGAGAGGCTTGTGTTCTTGTGGTCCCACCGGGCGTGCCAAAAGCGTGTTGGCGCAGAATTTCGACCCGTCCAGCAACCGAACGGGTTCCGCGTTACCACGGCGGCCTGGGAGATCTGCTTAACTCCAGTGCAGGTCCAAATGGCTTGCCTAGTCGTAAGTAGAGCGTGCCAGTTGATTTGATCTGCAATCAACAAGAAACAAGTAAACCAAGTCAGAGAACAACGGCCGATCGGTCAACAGACCGATGACACATTGTCATAGCCCAGCCGATAGGGCAAAGCTATATCGGCTCACTTAGAAAATAATTAAAACATGAATCTAATCTTATCGGCCTTCATTGATATGTAGATCTCAACTAATAATATCGGCCGATAAGGATAACAAAGGTAACTACACCAGCTAGTACTCTAGTGCAAACTTATACGAGCCAATCGGCCAGTATAAACACATCAACCATAAAAAAATCTTAAGATTACCTCACGATCGACATATCTATACTTATCGATCTGCACATATAAGTGGCAAACATATGCAAGAAACATAAAGCAATCACATATGTTAGATAAGATCGGCTAAAACCCCGACACTATCCTTAATTACAACCGAAAACAAGCTTTGTATTAGATCTCAAAACAGGACTAAGGTCGATGGCAACTCGAAGTGTGAATTGAGACTTAATACAAAGAAAATCAAGTCGTCGATTGCTTTTGGGGATGGCAGCTGCATTGAACAATCTAGCCAAGCATAAGAATTAAACCATCGTCGGCAATAAACCCTAAATCGAGTAAACCGCTGGCAAGGCTTAATTAAGATACTTGTCAAAACTATTCAAGACATGATAATCGACGATCACATCATCGAGGCTTAACGTGTCTAAAGCGACACGTTAGCCCCGACGATGCAGATCGTCGGGGACGAGTTCTTACCTCTGCTCCGAAGAAGCAAGAACTCGTCGAAGAAGACCTCTTCCGAGGGTTGGCGATGCGCCGAAAGTAGATTGATTTGATTATGTGATTGATTGAGAGAGTTTACATGTACAAACTATCGGGATATTTATACCCGAGGTTACAACAGAACCCTTGTAGGGCACGATCTTATCTACAACTAACAAACAAATCCTTGCGGCAGACTTAAGCCACAGATTAGATCTACACTACTTAATTTACAAGATACAATTGCCTAAAACCAAGCTTTATCTCTATTTGGCAACTTCCTTGAAGCTTATTTCGAGCCCAAACCAAGCCCACGTTGACACTGTCAACTCACAACCCGTATCGGCCCACTACCAAACCAAATCCGTATCGGCCGATATGCTCTTTATAGCAACACCTCCCTAGTCCGATACGGTTACCGGGTCCGATACGAAGCCTGGTCCAACTCCAACTCAATCCTTCCTCTCTGCTTCGGTTTCCTCTTTTCTTTCCAAGTCGATTACCAAAATCCGTCGTTAACACCCAGTCACTCAGACAAGTGGACAAGGTTCTCGCGCCTCCAACAACTTTGGACGAGGTCGAGTGAACCACATCCAAGCTGAAACCGCCCAAGAGGCCCCCGACGTGGTGATGGGTATGTTCTCTGTCAACTCCATACCCGCACTCGTTCTATTTGATTCAGGAGCTTCTCATTCGTTCATATCACAAGCTTTTGTGAAAAGAAATGGTTGGAAAACCCAAAATTTACAAGTACCTATGGTAATACATTCCCCTGGAAGGGATATAAGGGCAGATAAACTATGCCCCAAGGTTGATCTAGTGATAGAAGGGGTTAGCTTCGCAGCCAAACCCATAGTCCTAGACTCCCAAGGTCTGGATGTCATCCTAGGGATGGATTGGTTGGCTAAGCACAAAGGACAAATTGATTGTGCCGATAGGACCATCACTCTGCAAGGACCCGGAGGAAAACAAGTGTGTTTCACTCCCCTCCTTCCCGGAAATCGGTCAACCCTGAACAGTTTGCAAGCCACTCCCTTGGAAATGGTACCCATAGTCAACGAGTACCCCGATGTGTTCCCAGAAGAACTACCCGGGATGCCACCGGATCGAGAAATTGAGTTCTCCATAGAGCTTGCCCCAGGTACCGCTCCCATTGCCAAGAGACCCTACAGAATGGCAGCCAACGAACTGGCAGAAATTAAGAAACAGATCGAGGAACTTCAGAACAAGGGTTACGTGCGACCCAGCTCGTCCCCTTGGGGAGCCCCTGTGCTCTTAGTAAAGAAGAAAGATGGCTCTGAGAGAATGGTGATAGACTATAGAGCCTTGAATGAAGTAACCATCAAGAATAAGTATCCCCTACCACGGATTGATGATTTGTTCGACCAATTGGAAGGAGCCAGAGTATTCTCCAAGATCGACCTACGATCTGGGTATCATCAGCTCAAAATCATATCAGAAGATATCCCCAAGACCGCTTTCTCAACGCGGTATGGCTTGTATGAGTTCACCGTGATGTCTTTCGGACTCACCAATGCTCCGGCATTCTTCATGAACCTGATGAATAAAGTTTTCATGGACTACTTGGATAAGTTCGTTGTGGTCTTCATCGACGACATTCTGATTTACTCAAGAGATGAACAAGATCATGCAAATCATCTACGGAAAGTAATGGAAAGGTTGCGTGAACACCAACTCTTTGCCAAGTACTCGAAGTGTGAGTTTTGGTTGGATAAAGTAGCCTTCCTTGGCCATGTCATCTCCACCAAAGGTGTTGAAGTAGACCCCAGTAAGGTTGAGACCGTCCTCGCCTGGAACGCACCCAAGACGGTGTCTGAGATCCGTAGTTTCCTCGGTTTAGCAGGTTACTACCGGAGGTTCATTGAAGGATTTTCCAAACTGGCTCGACCAATGACGGAACTCCTAAAGAAGGAAAAGAAGTTTGAATGGTCGGAAGCATGTGAACGCAGTTTTCAGGAACTCAAGAAAAGATTGACGACTGCTCCCGTCCTCACCCTGCCTGACATCCGAAAGGATTTCAAGATCTTCTGTGATGCATCGAGACAAGGTCTAGGATGTGTCTTAATGCAAGACCGAAAGGTGGTGGCCTACGCTTCAAGACAACTCAGGCCCCATGAGGCCAACTACCCTACGCATGACCTGGAATTGGCAGCTGTGGTTCATGCCCTGAAAATTTGGCGTCACTACCTGATTGGAAACAGATGTGAGATTTACACCGATCACAAAAGTCTCAAATACATCTTTACCCAGAGTGAATTGAACATGAGACAAAGAAGATGGTTGGATTTAATCAAGGATTATAATCTCGGTATACACTACCACCCTGGAAAAGCAAATGTGGTCGCCGACGCGTTAAGTCGCAAGACCTACTGTGCTACCGCCCTAGTTTGGCCGACCCAGGATGACCTGTGTCGAGAAATCGAGAAGTTGAAATTGACCATGGTTCCCACCGGAAACCTTGCCAGTCTTACAGTGCAACCTACCCTAGAAACTCAAATTCGAGAAGCGCAACAAGAAGACGAGGGTATGAAAGAAATAAAGGATAAGATCCGTAAGAAAAGACTCCAAGGCTTCACCATCGATGACCAGGATACTGTTTGGTTCGGATCCCGCATCTGCGTGCCAGCCACAAAGGAATTAAAGGACCTCATTCTGAGAGAAGCTCATGAGTCAGCTTACTCCATCCATCCAGGGAGTACCAAGATGTATCAAGATATCAAGGAATACTTTTGGTGGGCTGGAATGAAGCGAGATGTTGCAGAGTATGTAGCCTTATGTGATATCTGTCAAAGAGTAAAGGCCGAACATCAGAAACCCGCCGGTTTGTTACAACCCCTCCGAATTCCCGAGTGGAAATGGGAAGAGATCGGTATGGATTTCATTACCGGTTTACCAAGGACCCCTAGCGGGTATGACTCCATCTGGGTAATCGTGGACCGCCTAACCAAGGCAGCTCACTTTGTACCAGTGAAAACCACCTACGATGGGAAAAAGCTGGCAGACCTGTACATGACCCACGTGGTTTGCCGATACGGTTGCCCGAAGAAGATAGTGTCGGATCGAGGCACTCAGTTTACCTCAAGGTTCTGGCAACAGTTACACGAGGCAATGGGTACCAACTTAAAATTCAGTACTGCCTACCACCCGCAGACAGATGGGCAGACAGAACGAGTTAACCAGATCCTGGAGGACATGCTTCGGGCATGTGCCCTGGACTTCGAAGGCACATGGGATCGCTGTCTCCCTTACGCTGAGTTCTCCTACAACAACAGTTACCAATCTAGTATCCAGATGTCCCCAAATGAAGCCCTGTTTGGACGAAAGTGTCGCACCCCGTTTGTTGGAACGAGGTAGGCGAAGCGCAAGTGTTTGGACCTAACGTGCTGAAGGAAGCTGAACAGCAAGTCAAGTTGATTCGAGACCGCCTGAAGACAGCTCAGACCCGGCAGAAAAGCTATGCAGATAATCGGAGACGTGATCTCGAGTTTGCAGTGGGAGATCACGTGTACCTGCGAGTATCTCCACTCTGTGGTCTAAAGAGGTATGGGATGTCCGGCAAGTTAGCTCCTCGCTATATCGGTCCCTACCTCATCACCGCCAGACGCGGCGAAGTTGCCTACCAGCTTGAACTACCAGAAGGACTGACCGATGTGCACAATGTGTTCCATGTGTCCCAGTTAAAGAAATGTCTTCGTGTTCCAGAAGAACAAGTTCCCTTGGGAAGCATAGAACTGGAGAAGAACCTAACCTACAGAGAGAGACCCATCAGAGTTCTTGAAGAGGCTGAACGTCAGACTCGAAGAAAGATCGTTAAGTTCTACAAGGTGCAGTGGAGCAACCACTCAGAGGATGAAGCAACTTGGGAACGCGAAGATCTTCTCCGTGCCCAGTTCCCGGAGCTGCTCCCTTAGGTGCTGAATCTCGGGGACGAGATTCTTGTTAGGGGGGTTGGTTTGTAACGCCCGTTTTGTCGCGGCGTTAGCGGAAAACCTAATCTGCTAAAAACCCTATTTGCGAAAGTTTGCTCTTCAGTTGAGTCTTGTTGTGTGCCAAGGTCTCGTTTCTCCCCTCTCAGTTCAATCCCGGAGGAAACCGCGGAATCGGATTTCAAATCCGAGCCCTCAAACTTCCCCTTCCTTTTTCTCTGGAAAAGTCTGGTTTACCTCCCTTAACCTCGACCGAATTTCCCCTTCGGCTTTCTGCCCCTCTCTTTTCCCCCGGGCCGTCGCTGGCCCAGCCCCTCTCGGCCTGCTCCCTCCTTCTCCTCTCCTTCTCGGGCCGCCGCCGGCCCAACCCCTTCGGCCTCGCCCCTCCCCGCTGGGCCGCGCCAGGCCGCTCGGCCCGCGCGCGCCGCACGTGCCCCGCACGGCAAAGCCGACCAGAGACAGCTCAGCGCTCGCTCTCTCCCCGCTCCCCCGCTTTCCTTCTCTCTTTCCCTCCCGGATTTCCTCCTGCCGGAGCCCCGTTTCCGTTCCGTACCGACCGCCGCCGTCGTCAGCCGGGCCCCTGCGCCGCTGCCCCGAGCGCGCGCCCCCTCTCCGCTTTTTCCCCTTCCCGTTTCGGCAAGGGGGCAACCCCTCTTTTTCCCCTCCCCTTTTTCCTTTTCCCGCGCGGCCGACCGCCGCGACGTCACCCTGCCGCGCCGCTTGTCCGCTTGCGCCGGTCCCCCCGCTCCGCCTCTCGGCGCACCGCCTCTCCCCGGCCAAAACCGACCTTTCCCCCTCCCCAAAACCGACCTAGCCCCCTTAAAACCCCGCTCCCGCATTCTCCCCTCTCCGCCGGGCCGCCATTGCCGATTCCACCCGGCCCGCTCCACCCGCTGCCTGCCGCCGCCGTCCTTGCCGTCCGCCGCCGCCGCAGCCGAGGGCGCCCGAAGGAGCTCCGGGCGCCATCTCCGCCGCCCCTTCCCGGCCCGGAGCCGGCCGCGCCCCCGCCGTCGCCCCTCCCGGCTCCGCCCCCCGCGGTAAACTCCTCTCCTCTCCCCTCCCCTCCCTCTTTTTTCCCTCGTCGGTTTAGGCCGCTAGAACCCGTAGAACCCCTCTCCCGGGCGCCGCCGTGCCGTGCCCTCTCCTCCGCCCTCTCCCCGAGCCGTCGTGGTCGCCGTCGCACCGCGCCGTGCCGGCCGACGTCGCTTCCCCGCGGCCCGATCCGAGCCGGTGGCTCGATTCCCCTCTCTCCCCTCCTCGCCCGGTGCCGCTCCCCTTCGCCGGTCTCGCGCCGCCGCCCCGTTGCTCCGCCGCTGCCGCTCGCCGTTGATCCCGGTTCCCCTTTCCTTTCCGCCGCCGGCCTCCGTGGCTGCCACGTAGGCGCCACGCCGAGCGCCCGCCGGTGCGGTCCGATCGGCCTCTTGTCGGCCTCGGTCCGATCGGCCGCTCTCTCGGCTCTCCGATCGTCCAACCGGCCTCTCACTCGGCCCGATCGGCCCAGTCGGCCTTGCTCCCCCTTGGCCCAACGGCCTCCCTTCGCGTATCGGCCGGGCCGCGTCCAGGCCGGCCATCTGGGCCTCCTTGGCCGACCGGCCCATGGCTCGGCCCCTCGGCCACTCGGCCTTTTCGCTCGTGGGCGCGCCCTCAAGCGCCGGCCCGCTCGGCTCCCGTCGTCGGCCATCGGCCTCTCCTTTCTCTTCGGCCCATCGGCCATTTCCCCCGCGTGCTGATCGGCCTAGGGCCGATCCCTTCGGGCCGTCGGCCCATTAATTCGGCCGCGCCCATTCTATCCTTTTGGGCTGCCCTTAGCCGCCCAAAATAAAGTCCAATTTCAGACCCTCCTTCTTTTCTTTTTCCAGGGAATGAATAATTCCTTTTCTTTATTCCAGAAAATCCTTTAATCTTCGGAAATTCATATCTTTTCAACCGTTCGTCCGATTAACCCCGTTCCACTTTCAAAATTCCTCAAAAATCGAGATCTATCCAATGGCATGCTTAGTGGTCTTTAATAGGGCTTCTTTTATCGCTTTGTTGAGTCGTCTCGTTTCACGTGTAGTCTCGGAGCCCGAAGACCCGCAGTGCGCAGATTTCGAGGAAGAAGCTCAAGATCTCGAGCAAGGCAAGTCACCTTTGATCAATTGAACCTATAATTTAAATTAAGTATTTTGATTTCCGCAAACTATGCATGTTTAGGTTACACTTGGCACTCGGCCTCGGTTTGCAATACAACCGGCAGGCCCTACCCATTTGCTGCATTCACCTTCCTTAACATTTGATTACCCTAACACCCTTGTCACCCCCCTCAAGTGAAATCTCGGTATTCGCACCCCGCGTACGAATATCGAGACTCCCCTCAAACTTTAAAATTGATCACCTGGGTAAAACTTGAGTTTACAAAATGCTTGGAAAACCCGACACTTGGGTCGGTGTCTTGAAAACTAAAGTGAGTTTCTAAAACTCGCGGTACGGGAGACGTGCTGGAGGTACGGTCTGCCCGTTCTCGCCCTAAGGACCGATTCCTTGGGAATTACATCCAAGCATATGTCAAGTACGACCACATGGGTGATATGGGACGCCCCTGGCTGAGTAATTAGCTAGGCCAGGGAAATCTTGATGCCAAGGGACAAGTGGATTCGCCGGGGTGGTGTCGGGGAGGACCCCTGGGCTTCCTGGCACAGTATGGTCTGGGACCTAACCTGGTGTTGGTTCGTGGGACCCCTCCCGTTGGCATAAGATGACCCTGAGTCGGCTTTCGAAATGCCTTGTCGTGAAAGCCTCAAGGTCGACAGACGTGACCGAGGGTCGCGGGCTGGGTGATTCGGGGTTAGTAACGTCGTGTGGGTAAAGTGTACCCCCTCTGCAGAGGTTAATAACTGTTCGAACAGCCGTGCCCACGGTCATGGGCGGATGTGAGGTGATTCCTTAGCGTAGTTTTATTGAACACCTTGTGAACTGCTGTTGGTGTGAGGTTTTCCATTCTGTGCTTGGTTTAAGGCTGTTAAAGCAGCCGGAGTCGGTGACGATTGGCAGGGAGCCTCTCGTACCGATGTGTTGGCTTGTGGCTGTTGAAGCAGCCGGAGTCGGTGACGATTGGCAGGGAGCCTCTCGTACCGGCGTGTGTGAGTTGTGGCTGTTGGAGCAGCCGGGGTCGGTAAACGAGTGGCAGGGAGCCTCTCGTGCCGACAAGAATCAATTGATACAATTTCACTGCTCCGGCCGGATGAGACGCACTTTCTCGTCCGTGCCGTCGAGAAGCACTCACTTAGTTGTTTCTGAAAGTCTTAAACTAAAATCAATTGCGCAAAACAACTGGCTTTCCCTTGAAGCTCGCATTAAACACTTAATTCCCCTGACTTGCTGAGTACTCCCGTACTCACCCTTGCTCTATATAATTAAACCCCCCCCAGTTCTCAAAGATGAAGAGGTGGACCCTGCTGATGAAGAGTTCTTCCAGGAGCAAGCCGACTTCGAGCAGTAGTAGGGTTTCGGCCTTCCCCCAAGGGCTAGTCTCCGCTTTCCGCTTCCGCCTTTTTGTAATGCTGTTGTGAACTCGGGTTCTGTCCGCAGTTCCATCCTTGGTTGTAATCCTACTCTTAATAAATAGACCGCTGTGGTTGTGATATTCAGTCTTCCTGTTGTACCAGCGCTATTTCCTGGGACTGGTACAGGCATACAGGTTAATTTGGATCGCCTTACACTGGTCCCCGCTCGGGGCTAGTTTGGGGCGTGACACTCTGGCCAAGACTTATGTTGTTGATTGAACACTTGGTTATTTCTTTCTTTCCAAATCATCCATGCTACAAGGGTTGTAACTGTGTCGAACTCTCGTTGGTGAACCTTATCGATCTTCTTCCGGCTATTGCAAAGCCAGAGGTGAAAGGAGTCTTCGTTCATTGGCAGACAACCAGGCTGCCTGATCGCCGTGAGTATTAGCCTCCAGAGTTGACGGGATTCCGGGCAAGCGATCAAAATATGATCAATGCTCTCTTCTTAAAGTTGAGTGGACTTATTCACATTATTGTCAATCCACATAAATTTTAAATAATACTTACGTACGATCATAATATGAAAGATCCTACTGATCTCGTGGGATCACATGAAACTTTTACATAGGAGATACTATCAAAACTAGGGTACATGGTGTGATATAAGATCATTTTAGCTTCGTGATCAGGATCGGGATCTTAGCAAACCTTGGAAAGAAGGGATTCTTGAAAGGAATTAAAAGGAAGAAAAAGAAAGAAGGGGAAATTGATTGATGAGCTCGGGACTATATAAGCCATCATCTGTTTCCCTTTAAACACGATCTAACACCTAATTTGATGTTGTAGACGTTGTTTTTTTCTCTATAAACTTGGTCAAAATTAGAGAAATTAATTGAGGATAAAACCAAAATGACTAACAATATGGAATGAATGGAGTAGTTTATAAGAAAATCATACAGCTGAGTTTATTGCTGACAAAGGATAACTTTTTTTAATCATTATACATGGCAAACCAATCGATTTAAATCTTCCGTTTCTGTGGAAGCTCTTTCCTGCAGATGGTTGGTGATGTGTACTCATGGATCTCACATCTATATATGTAGCTGTAATATGGTGGCAAGTGAGATCTCTTCACTACAAGATTGAATTTCCCATGAGGTACAGCTCTACCAAGAAAGACCTCTTTGATATCAATTTTGGGGGTTTCCTCTTCTTCTTCATGAGCAAGCCCTACTTGGCAATGTTCATACATCTCACAATAGTAGTGCACACCTTCGTCTATCCTAGGAACAAACACAAATTTTCCCTTCGACCTAGAATCATGTGAACCTCTGCTAACCAGGGACTGATTCATTTCCTTGGCCATGATGCGCTCACCGAAGAGAAGCTCAATGCGCTTATCAAGGTTCTTCCAGCTGTCTTCATACAGAGATGCTTGAATCAAGTCGGCCATGTTGCTTAGGTCTATGAATTGTCCAACGAACTCCTTGTAAATTTCATGGTCAAAGTAGTTATTAAACATTTTCATTGATATGGATGCTAACTCAGGGTGATCTTCAGGATTTGAGCTTCCGAATGCAAGTACCTTGAAGAAGTACCAATAAGCTTCTCGTGACAGAAACTTCAGATGAAGAGGTTGAGTTGTTCCAAGCTTTGCGATCTTCTTTGATGGGCTTGTGATTATGATTTTGCTTCCAGCTGAAATGCAACTTCGTGAAGAAGAGTACATCCTTTTCCATTTGTCATCGTCAACATCCTCAACTAGCTCAACGATGACCAACAGTCTTTCGCCACTTGAAGCTAATGATGATGATGACCTGTGTTTGTGCCTGATCGCTCCTCTATCCCTTAGGTTAAGCAATGATTTTTCCTCTTGGAAATCACTATCAGTAACAAAGATGATGCAAGAGAAGTGATTGCGCACCCTCTCATCGAAGCAGACATGCTCGACAAGTGTGCTCTTCCCAACTTTGGCTGGACCAATAATTGGGAGGACACCAAGGTCATCAACATTTGCATGCAACAAAAAGTTGATCACATGTTCCATTTCCATCTGGCGCCCAAATATGCACTTGTCCATGAACATGTAGGTGTTGTATGGCTGATGATGCATGGAAGGGTAGTTGTTCAGAAGTAGAACAAACTCAACCATATCAGACATGGCGACACCTAGGTTATCAAGCATCTGATCGAGCTCTCGTCCCTTGTCTCCATCTAGACCACTACCGGTAGGGACTCTGGCGCGCTTGCGAGGGTTGAATTTAGACAGGGCTAGGGTGTTAGAACTCACTTTGTCATCATCATATCCGTTCATCTCCTTTTCGTAGGCTTTCTTGAACCTGAAGGTATCAAGAACATAGTACCCTCGGTGCATATCTTGTCTCAACATGCTAAACTGATGAAGCAAAGAGTGGTTTGTGATGCGCCTCCCCTCGGCCTCTTCAACGCAGGCGGCAAGCCGGATTAACATCCTCTGTAGTCTATGAATCTTCTCCTCCTTGGATGGTGGCGGCAGAAGTGGTTGCGGCTTTGTTTCAGTGGAGCATCTGTCTATCAAAAAGGAAAGGGATCTACTGGCAAGCTCTCCTAGCATTGCAGAGAAGAGAGTATCCATTTTGGAGATGAAACGTTTCTTCTTCTCTTGCAAGATGGTGCAAGCAGTGATCAATGGATGATATGGATCAGTAAGAAGGATGGAAGGAATTATGTAACATGACTAGTGCTCTAGTTTGTTCAGATGCCTGTCTTTGATGCCAACATGATTGATTAGAAGGCTACCGAAACACTTGTTTGATTAGAAGACAACCGAAAATGACATCAAATGGAGGACAGGAAATTTGTGGACGCAGTGGTTTCCATTTTCCAGGAAAAGTATGCACTTAGAGAGAAAGATGGACACGTTTGAAGAAACTAGTCAATTAGTATCTACACGCGGATTAAAATCAAGTCTCCTATTGTCCATTCTCCTTGACAATGGGGTCTAGTAGCACTCCTGATATTACTACTATACGTTGCTCGGGATGATGCCTCCAATGCCCCAATACACAATTCAAGTCTTCTTTTCTTTGCCAGGCCAAAATTATAGCCTTTGCTCTTTGTTAATTTAGTCAGTCTTTGTCTTCTACTTGAGTGACTGGATAACTGGTGAAAATGACATGAATGGAGAGGAAACCCAATTTGTTTCCTACAACGGTTGTTTCCTTAAACAATTGACTAGCTACAGTTCTTCCTCTGACTAGCTAGCCACTTATCTGAAATTCCTTTGGGGGATCAATCATCAATACACTTGTCTGGTGAAGTAAACTATTCAGACTATGCTACAGATCCTTGAAAATTAAGTACCTGGATGGCCCTATCAGACGATACAAATGGAGAGGAGGCATCGCCGGACTGCGCTGCCATTATCGCAAGTTGGAAGAAGCCAAGCCACCATTTATGCTGGCATCTCTAGATCCAGCTAGCATTGCTGCTGTCTCCACTGGCTTCCTTTGCTGCTCCACAACCGGCCGTACGTGCGAAAGTGAAAATATCCATTCGTCCATGATCATGTAGGTGTTGTATGGCTGGCGCTACATGGAAGGTTGGTTGTTCCGAAGCAGAACAAACTCAACCATGTCAGCCATGGCGATCTCTAGGTTGTCAACCATCTGCTCAAGCTGCTCGTCTCCATGTCGTCTACGACCAGAAGGGACTCAGGCACGCTTTGCAGACTTGAATTTAGACAGAGCTAAAGAGTGACTCACTTCGTCGTTGTCTTTGTTGTCGTTGTCCTCATGGGCTTTCTGGAATCTGAAGGTGTCAAGATGGTAGTATCCTCTGTGCAAATCTTGTCTTAGCATGTTGACCTGACGAAGCACGGTGTGGTTTGTGATCAACCTCCCCTTTCCTCTTCAATGGTGGCAGCGAGCCGGAGCAGCATCCTTTCCAGTCTCTTAATTTTCTTCTCCTTGGACACCGGCGGCGGCTGTGGCGGTAGCGGCTTGAAGGAGCATCTGTCTATCAAGAAGGAAAGGGATCTACTTGTGAGTTCACCTAGGATTGCAGAGAAGAGGGTGTCCATTTGGGAAATGGAACTTCTTGTCTTTCTTCTCCCCTTGCAAGACGGTGCAGACAGTAATAAATGGATCAACAAGGAAGGTGATAGGAATCCTGGAATCATGTAATACCAAGTCCTCTAGTTTACGCTAGTTTGTTTGGTTGCACATCTTTGACGCCAACTTGTTTGATTAGAAATTAAAATGACATCAATTGATGCGAAGAGGCGTTGGGGACAACAGTCGGCAGAGATGGCATCCCCGTCGACCAGCCGCCACCACCACTCTCAGACGCCGAGCGACATGCACAAGAGGTAAGCAAGCTCAAGTTGGTTTACCACCTTAAGCTAGCTTCTCTGCAGAGGAATGTTGCGCAGCTCACGGCAAGCGGCACCGATACACACGACGGCGGCGACAGAACGGACCGCGGCCTCAGCAGAGTCACAACCCTGCTCGACAAGTGCAACTGGGCCACACTGGGGTATGAAACCTGGTCCGAGGACGACCGCGGGAAGCAGGCACCACAAGCAACGGTGTCGGCCGCACTCGCCTTCAACCAAATCAAGCACGGCCTCCGGCTACCCCCGGCGCAGCGGGAGATCGAGGAAGGGTTCCACAGGCTTCACCTGGCCGGCGACACACACATCGTCCCCAAGCCAACGCCAGCAACTGCATCGGGCGGGAACGGCAACATTCTCGCGGCGCCAGGAGGAAATGACGACGTCCAGCTTGCCTCGCCAACAACGGTGCGCCCGCCGACCGCGACATCGACAACGGTGGAGTCCGCATCGGGCAAGGACGACGACAAGGGAGCCCTACCAATGGGCGACGAGGGAGCTCTGCTGGTACCCGCGTCGTCAACGGCGCCGACGAAGCTGACGCCGGAGGCATCGCCGACTATGCGCCACGACTTCGCTGCCCCGACTCCGCCACGATCCGGGACGCCGCAGCCGGGATCCCCGGCGCAGCAGGCCGTGCACGGCCACGGGCTGCTACGACTCCATCACGGGCCAGGCCACCGCAACCGGGATCCCCTACCCACGGCCCAGCACCTCCCACGACCGTTGGACTATCTAACTATCTACCTGTTGGACTGCTACAGGCACTCTACACGTTGCCACTCGCGCCGACTCCCGTCGGGACGCCGTCGCCAACGAACCGCGCCATGGTGGGCAACCCAAGCAGGTCGCCGAGGCTGATATCACCATCAACACCCGCCGCGACGCTGTTGTCGACCAGCACGGCATTAGCGCCGACACGCCCCGCGACGTCGAGAAACCCCGCCATGATGCCGTCGCCGCTAGCAACCGCCGGGATGATCGCGTTATCGACTCCGGCGACACCGGCCGATCTGTGGCCAGCCGGTGCAGTCCGCCATATATACTCCCCACGCCGACGCCGGCTTCGCCACCGAGCAAGCAAGACGAGCCAAGGAGGAGCACCTGGGCTAGCAGACAAGGCGAGGATCATGCCTGTGTCCACAACAACCCGTGCGCACATCAACTTATGCAGGAAGCTGGGGGTGCTCGATGTGGAGTCCGACCTCACCGAGCAAGCGCTTCGCGACTACAGGGCCAAATTTGAAGGTCCACTGCCCAACAAGGCGCTTGCTGCCCTAGCATCGCTCTTCGGGCTGGAGCGCGACGAGCTACAAAGGCGCGACGAGGCCCTCATGCAGATGGCCGGAGCAGCACTCGCAGACGTCGAGCTGCTCAAGAACCAGCTCGCGGAAGGCGAGCAGCCAATGGCGTAATGTATCTTCGACTTCGTTTGATCGACTCCATTTCTACTGCGTGCATGCACGTGGCGCCGGGGGCGCTTTTATTTGTATTGTGGAACCTTCGTGCTTTTGAGATATTTCATCGTTGCTATCTACTCACCATCGAACCTACCTGCAATGCTCCTCGCCGCTCCAACTGTGACGCAACTACGGCCATCTGTGCCCATGCTGCCTTACAGCGACGCTGTGCGCAACAAAGCGCGCTGATGCACGTCACGATGATGAATGCCGTCAAGCGAGCCCAGCAAAAACGCTATCGGGGTAACGACGACGCAACGAGTGTGATCAGGAAACCCAGTGAACACAGACAGCCCCTCCCTCAACATCCTTAGTTGAAACGTACGAGGCCTCAACTCCCCGGCAAAGCAAACCACAGTGCATGAAACTCTGGCCTCAACAACAATACACCTCGCTTGCCTACAAGAGACGAAACTTGGCAGACTCGACCAACGAATGGCAGCCTATTTAGGGGGACAAGAGGGGGAATCCTCCTCCTATGGGATGAAGACAAACTTGACGTCACCGACATAGAGCTCAAAACGAACTCGATCTCAGCAACAATTGCGCTAAAGGACAGCCCGTTGCTTTTCAAACTCATAGGAATTTTTGGCCCAACCAGAGAGTCCCTAAAGCCAGCCCTCCTGCAAGAGCTTCGCGACTCCAAATCAGACCAAGGAACAAAATGGCTAGTAGTAGGAGACTTCAACCTGATCTACAAGGCGAGCGACAAAAGCAATTTCAACCTAAATCAGCGAGCAATGAGCAGGTTTCGTGCCACCCTTAACCACTACGAACTCAAGGAGATCAACCTACAAAATCGGAAATACACTTGGAGCAACGAAAGGGAATCCCCGACACTAGTATGACTTGACAGGTTCTTCTGGAATGAGGCCTGGGATATGGCATTTGGAGATCATCTACTAAACGCGCTCTCGACCTCGCTCTCATATCACTGCCCGCTCCTTCTCTCAAATCAGGCAGGGCCACAAAAGCCAAGGCACTTCCGCTTCAAAAACTTCTGGGTACACCTACCAGGCTTCACAGAAGTCTTTCAGAGAGCGTGGCATGCGCCAACAACCCACTCCGAACCTTGCCATGTCCTGGTGCACAAATTAACAAACTGTTAACAGCAGATTTTTGTAATCTACTTGGAGAGGAAAGAGAAAACCGACGCGGAGAAGTCAGACCAAGTCCCGTATCGGACTCAGTGGCGCATCGGACCAGTTGGGGTGCTAGCAGAGGGGCTGTATCGGCCGATTTTAGGCAATTGTATCTATTAATTAGGAAGTTAAGTTGGATTCGATATGATCTATGGCAAGAGTCCGCCATAAGGACTTGTTTGTTAGTTAGAGATAAGATCGTGTCCTACATGGACAATGTTGTAAATCACGGGTATAAATATCCCGGTAGTCTGTACATAGAAACTCTCTCTCAATCAATTCAACAATCACAATTCAATCTACTTTCGGTGCATCGCCACCCTCGCAAGAGGTTAACTTCCGGCAAGTTCTTGCTTCCCCAAAGCAGAGGTAAGAACTCGTACCCGACGATCTACATCGTCGGGGCTAACGTGTCGCTTTAGATACGTTAAGCCCTGGCGATATGATCGTCGTTTATCAATGTCTTGGATGATCTCGATGTGGCTTTCTAATTCTATCTCGCCAGCGATTAACTCGTTTTAGGGTTTATTGTCGACGGTGGTCGAATTAGCTTGCTCATCTACATCATCTAAGGCATCTACCATCCCCAAAAGCGATCGACAGCTTGATTTTCTTTGTGTTAGTTCTTGATTCACACTTTGAGTCGCTATCGACCTTAGTCCTGTTTTGAGATCTAACTCAAAGCCTGTTTTTGATCGTAATTAAGGATAGTGCCGAGGTTTCAGCCGGTCTTATCTAATACATGTAATCATTTCATGTTTTTGCATGTATTTGCCACTTGTATGAGTAGGTCGACAGATATAAGTGTATTTGTCACAGATTATTCTCAAGATTTCTCTGTGATCAGTATATTTATGTTGGCCGATTAGCTTGTACAGGTTTACGCTAGAGTATTAGCTAGTGTATTTATCTTAGTAACCCCTCATCGGTCAATGCCATTAAATTAACATCAACATGTTGATGAAGGCCGATGAGATTAGATCTATCTTTTAATCTTATTTCTTTATAACCTCAATGTCACGCCCCAGACTAGCCCCGAACGGAGGCCAGAATAAGGCGATCCAAATTAACTTGTATGCCTGTACCAGTCCCAAGCGCTAGTACAACAGGAAGATAGAATATCACAACAACAGCGGTCTTTTTATTAAGAGTAGGATTACAACCAGGGTTGGAACTACGGATAGAACCCGAGTTCGCAACGACAATACAAAAAGGCGGAAGCGGAAAAAGGCGGAGACTGGCTCTAAGCCACAAGCAAAGCCTTGGGGAAAGGCCGAAACCCTACTACTGCTCGTAGACTGCTTGCTCCTGGAAGAACCCTTCTTCAGCAAGGTCCATCTCTTCGTCTTCGAGAACTGGGAGGGGGGTTTATTTATATAGAGCAAGGGTGAGTACGGGAGTACTCAGCAAGTCAGGGGAATTAAGTGTTTAATGCAAGCTTCAAAGGAAAGCCAGTTGTTTTTCACAATTGTTTTTAGTTTAAGACTTTCAGCAACATCTAAGTGAGTGCTTCTCAACGGCACAGACGAGAAGGTGCGTCTCATCCGGCCGGAGTAGTGAAATTGTATCGATTGAATCTTGTCGGCACGAGGGGCTCCCTGCCAATCGTTCACCGACCCCGGCTGCACCAACAGCCACAACTCAAACACGTCGGCACGAGAGGCTCCCTACCAATCGTTCACCGACACCGGCTGCTCCAACAGCCACAAATCAAGCATGTCGGAACGAGAGGCTCCCTGCCAATCGTTCACCGACACCGGCTGCTCCAACAGCCACACTTAAGCACAGAAAGGAGTTTCTCACACCCACAGCAGTTCGCAAAGTAGCCATTAAAACTACGCTAAGGAATCACCTCACATCCGCCCATGACCGTGGGCACGACTGTTCGAACAGTTATTAACCTCTGCAGAGGGGGTACACTTTACCCACACAACGTTACTAACCCCGAGCCACCCAGCCCGTGACTCTCAGCCACGTCTGGCGAACTTGAGGCTTTCACGACAAGGCATTTCGAAAGCCGACTCAGGGTCATCTTATGCCAACGGGAGGGGTCCTACGGACCAACACTAGGTTAGGTCCCAGACCATACTGTGCCAGGAAGCCCAGGGGTCCTCCCTGACACCACCCCGGCGAATCCACTTGTCCCTTGGCATCAAGATTTCCCTGGCCTAGCTAGTTACTCAGCCAGGGGTGTCCCATATCACCCATGTGGTCGTACTTGACATATGCTCGGATGTAATTCCCAAGGAATCGGTCCTTAGAGCGAGAACGGGTAGACCGTACCTCCAGTACGTCTCTCGTACCGCGAGTTTTAGAAACTCTCTTTGTTTGAAGGCACTGACCCAAGTGTCGGGTTTTCCAAGCATTTTGTAAACTCAAGTTTTACCCAGTTGACCAGTTTTAAATTTGGAGGGGAGTCTCGATATTCGTACGCGAGGTACGGATACCGAGGCTTCACCCAAGGGGTGACAAGGGTGATAGGGTATTCAATAATCAAGGAAGGTAAATGCAGCAATTGGGTAGGGCCTGCCGGTTGTATTGAAAACCGAGGCCAAGTGCCAAGTGTAACCTAATTAATGCATAGTTTGCGGACTCAAAATACTTAATTTAAATTATAGGTTCAATTGATCAAAGGTGACTTGCCTTGCTCGAGATCTTGAGCTTCTTCCTCGAAATCCGCGCACTGTGGGTCTTCTGGCTCCGAAACTACACGCGAAACGAGACGACTCAACACAATGATAAAAAGAAGCCCTATTAATGACCACTAATCATGCCATTGGATAGATCTCGATTTTTGAGGAATTTTGGAAGTTGAACGGAGTCAAACGGACGAACGGTTGAGGAGATATGAATTTTCGAAGATTAAATGATTTTTTGTCTAAAGGAAAAGGAATTATTAATTCCCTGGAAAAGAAAAAGAAAGGAGGGACGCAATTTGGACTTTATTGCGAGGGAATCAGCCCAAGGCCGAACGAGGGAGGCCGATGGACCGAGGAGGCCGATGGGCCGGAGAGGAGAGGAGCGGCGAACGGATGGGCCGACGGCCCGAAAGGATCAGCCCACGGCCGATCGGCGCGCGAGGGGGAGGCCGATGGGCCGAGCGGCCGATGGGCCGAGGTCGATGGCGCGCGGAGCCGAGTGGTGCACGGCCTGGTCCGGGAGGGAGGCCAACCGGGCCGGCGAGGGAGGAAGGCCGAGCGGGCAAGGGGGAGCGAGGGGGCCGACAGGCTGAGGCAGGCCACACCCTACGCGGGCGGTCGGTCCGGTGGATCGTGTCCACCGCGCGGGCGCTAGGGTGGGGCCCGCCCGTTAGCGGCGCGGTCTACGCGGACCGAGCGCACGGAGGGGAAGAGACCGTCGGCGCTCACGTGGCGCCTACGCGGCTGCCACGGAGGCCGGCGGGAGGAGGGAGCGCGTCGGCTGACGCCCGCGTGGCGCCTAGGTGACTGCCACGGAGGCCGGCTGGGCAGAAGAGGGAAAAAGGGGGCGCCGGATGACGGCGGCGACGGCGGAGGGCTTGGGCGGCGCGGTGCGAGGCTGGAGAGGGGAGGGGAACACACCGGGACGGAGAGGAAAGAGAGAGGGAGTGAGCCGGTGGCTCAGATTCGCCGGGAAGAGCCCGGAGACGGCGGTGGCCGATGCCGGCGAGAAGAACGGGGGAGGACGGCACCGGGCGGAGAGAGGGTGACGGAGGGGAGTCTACTAGGAGCCAGCTACGGCCTAACACGCGAGAGGGAGGGGGAGACAGAGGGGAGAGTGAGAGTTACCGCGGCGGAGAGGAGCTCGCCGGGGAGGAGAGGGGCGACGGCCTCGGGTGTGGCACGTGTCACGCCCCAAACTGGCCCCGGGCGGAGACCAGGATAGAGCGGTCCAGATTGACCTGTATGCCTGTACCAGTCCCAGGAAATAGCGCTGGTACAACAGGAAGACAGAATACCACACGAGAGAGAGGGCTCTTCTCTCTCTCTCCCTCCCGAGCCCTCTCGGTCCCTCTCTCGCTCCTCCGCTCTCTCACTTTCCCCTCTCTCTCTCCCGGAGGCCTCCCACCGGCGCCCCCGTTCCGTCCCGCCACCGCCGCTGGTCCCCTCGCCCGCGGCGCCATGGCCGACCGCCACGCCCGCCGCCGCCGTCACCCGGGACCCCCCTGCGCCGTTGCCCCGCGCCGCGCCAAGCGCTGGCGTCGGCCGCCCGGCCCCGCCGCTGCGCTGCGCGCGCGTGCTGCCAAGGAGCCGAGCGCCGCGCCCCTCTCCCTCTCTCTCTTCCCGCGCGCCCTTGCCCGAAGCAGCAAGGAGACCGCCTCCCTTTCCCTCCCCTTTTCCGCTTTTCTCCCGACCGGCCGACGTCACCGCCGTTGGCCGCTAGCGCCGCGCGCCGTCCCCCTCCCCGCGCGAACCGCCTTCGCCGCACCGCCTCTCCGCGCCCCCCCAAAACCGACCTCGCTCCTCCCCCTTTTAAATCCCCCTCCGCCGGCCGCCATTGTCGCCCTCCCTCCCGAGCTCGCCCCCTCTCCTCCCCGCTGTCGCCGCCGCCCACGTCGCCCGCCGCTGCAGCCAGGGCGCCCGAAGGAGCTCCGGGCGCCATCTTCTTCCTCTCCCTCGGCTGGAGTCGAGCCGTGCTGTAACGCCCGTTTTGTCGCGGCGTTAGCGGGAAAACTAATCTGCTAAAAACCCTAATTGCGAAAATTTGCTCTTCGGTTGAGTCTTGTCGTGTGCCAAGGTCTCGTGTCTCCCCTCCACTTCAATCCCGGAGAAAACCGCGAAATCGGATTTCAAATCCGAGCCCTAATCCTTCCAAAACCAACCCTCAGAAAAAGTCTGGTTCACCTCCCTTGACCCGGGCTGTCCCCCCCTTTTTTTTCCCGGCCTACTTCCCTCTCCTTCCCCTCGGGCCGCTGCCGGCCCAGCCCCCAGCCCCTCTCGGCCTGCTCCCTCCTTCTCCTCTCCTTCTCGGGCCGCCGCCGGCCCAACCCCTTCGGCCTCGCCTTCTCCCCCGCTGGGCCGCGCCAGGCCGCTCGGCCCGGTCCGCGCCCGAGCCGGTCCGCGCTCTCTCTCCCCGCGCGCGCGCCCTTACCCAAATCGGCTAGGAGGCAAGCCTCCTTTCTCTTCCTCTTTTCCCCTTTTTCCCGACCGGCCGGCGTCACCACTGCCGCCGTTGGCCGCTAGCGCCGGAGTGCGCCGGTCCCCTCTCCGCGCCCCAAACCGACCTCCGCGAACCGCCTCTCCCCCCCCGACCAAACCGACCTAACCCCC
>BDMV01000005.1:2507887-2531122 GCA_008326285.1 Oryza officinalis
CCGGTGGGAGGCCTCCGGGAGAGAGAGTGGGGAAAGTGAGAGAGCGGAGGAGCGAGAGAGGGACCGAGAGGGCTCGGGAGGGAGAGAGAGAGAAGAGCCCTCTCTCTCGCCGCACGTGCGGCGCAGGCGCGCGGCGCGGTAGGCCGCGCGGACCGGGTCGGGCGGCGCGCGGCCCAACAAGGAGAGGGAAAAGGCCGCGGGTGGAGAGAGGGGACTGGGCCAGGAGGCGGCCCGAGGAGGAGGGAGGAAACAGGCCGAGGAGAGAAACAGCCCGAGGGCAGAGGGAGGTGAAGCGGACTTTTCCAGAGAAATTGAAAGAAGGAGTTTTAGGGTTCGGATTCGAAATCCGACTTCGCGGTTTTCTCCGGGATTGAGGCGAGAGGGGAAACACGTGACCTTGGCACACGACACGACTCAACCGAAGAGCAAACTTTCGCAAGTAGGGTTTTTAGAGATTAGTTTTCCCGCTAACGCCGCGACAAAACGGGCGTTACACTCAAGTAGGCCGATATAGCTTTGCCTTATCGGTTGAGTTCTCACGATGCGACATAGGCCTATCGGCCGATCGACCATCGTTCTCTAACATGGTTTACTTGTTTATTCTTGTTGATTGCAGATCAAATCAACTGGCACGCCCTAAACGCACCTAGGCAAGCCATTGGACCTGCACTGGAACTAAGCAGATCTCCCAGGCCGCCGTGGAAACGTGGAACCCGTTTTGACATCTGGCTGGTCAAAATTCTGCGCCAACACAAACACGGCGAAAAAAGTAAAAGTTTGGAGCATAAACCTCACGTCAAACACAAAGATCCAACTAATAATGGGCCTCGACGTCATCATGTGGCTTGACATAGCTCAAGAGAATAGACCCCTCACAATAGATGAGAGATGGCTAAGAAAACAACTAAAAACAAGAGTGATGGGCCTAGCAGTACTAGAATGGGCGAGAAAGAGACAAGCGTTGTGCATCACATACCATAAAGAGGGTGATGCCAACACTAAATTTTTCCACCTCAGAATCAACGCAAGATGAAGCAAGAGGTACATTTAAAGGCTAAAGCATCAGCAAGGTTGGGCGATCTCGCACAACGAAAAGCAAGGGCTAGTTCAACATTTCTTTCAAGCAACGATGACTAGAACGCCAACACTCCTCCTAAAATTGGACATTGCAAAAGCCTTCGACTCGGTACGTTGGGACTACATCCTTGACCTCATGGCACAAAGAGGCTTCCCAGTAAGATGGAGAGATTGGGTCTCAAGCATCCTGGCTTCATCGTCATCAAAAGTCCTTGGGAGAGGCCTACGATAGGGAGACCCTCTCTCCCCACTACTCCTCATTCTGGCAATAGACCCTCTCCAAGAGATCTTGCAAGTGGCCACAGATACCGGAATACTTTCCAAAATAAGAGGGCGGGGGGCTAGGCTTCAAACATCCCTCTACACAGGCGACACTGTCATCTTTCTCAACCTGATAGAAAAAGACATGGCAACCTTTGTACAAATTATCACAAGCTTCGGGAGGCAACGGGCTTGAGAACGAACATGACAAAGATCCAGGTTGCGACAATTCAATGCAATGTGATAAACCTAAGTCAGGTTATGCGCCCCATCCTGGCTCAATAGTCCAATTCCCCATGAAGTACCTTGGACTACCTCTAACAGTCCACAAACTAAAGAAAGTATACTTCCAACCAAACATCGACAAAGCGGCTGATCGACTCACAAAATGGCAAGGCAACCTTATGAACATAGCAGGAAGAATGACGTTGGTCAAATCAGTGCTCATGGCCCAGCCAATTTATCACCTCACTGCACTGAAGATCCCTAAGGGAGTAACAAGCAAAATTGACAAAATGAGACAAAGATTCCTCTGGGCAGGGGGTGACGCAATGATGGGGGGAAAGTGCAAGGTTAATTGGGATAGATGCTGTCGGCCAAAGGAGTTGGGTGGATTAGGCATCATCCACATGGAGCACTTAGCCAGAGCACTGAGGTTGCGATGGCTATGGCACAAATGGATAGACTGAAATAAGCCTTATATAGGAATGGAGACCCCATGCGATGAGGGAGATTGATAACTCTTCGCCGCGATCACACATGTCACAATGAATAACGAGGAAACAACAGGCTTCTGGGAATCATCATGGTTGGAAGGAACAATGCCATGAGCAATAGCACCACGCATATATGAAGCGTCGCGGAAGAAACAAATCAATGGTTGAAGAGGCTATGACAAACAATCAGTGTGTAGCGGACATCAACATATCAAAACTCATGACAACAAACCACTTCAAGGAATACGTGACGCTTTGGGCGCAGCTGCAAGGAGTGTTGCTCACCGACGGGGAGGACACGATAACATGAACGGCCTCTGCAAGCGGAGTCTACACAGCAAAATTGGCTTACCAATTCCAATACAATGGCTCCACAAACGTCATCCTTCGCGCCTCAATATGGAAACCTTGGGGTCCCCAAAATGCATGTTCTTCACATGGCTAGTGGTTCAAAACAGGATCCGGACAGCTGACATATTAGAATGGAGAGGATGGGACAATCAAAGAATCTGCCCACTTTGTCAAACATGTGACAAGACGGCGATGCACCTTCTAGCACACTGTCGAGTGACAAAAATAATCTGGGGAGAGATAGCAAGATGGACACAGATCAACTTGCAAGCAGAGCATTGGGACACCTTAACCACAGTAGAAGCCTGGTGGACAGCCGTAGGCCGATTGAACGGAATACCAAAGAGCAGACTTCGCACCCTAATCCTCCTGATCAGCTGGGAAATATGGAAGGAAAGAAACGCCCGGGTGTTCCAACGCATCGCCTCAATGCCGGCTACAGTCATAGCAAAGATCAAGGAAGAGACTAGGGCCTGGTGCCTAGCAGGGGCCAAACAACTTATAGGCTGTATTTGGGAGGAGGGGTTGGGAACCCCTCCTCTCCGACACGCAAAATGATGTATGCATTAACACATGATTAATTAAGTTTTAGCTAAATATTTTTTGAAAAATGGATTAATATGATTTTTTAAAGCAACTTTTGTATAAATTTTTTTTGCAAAAAACACGTTAGCAGTTTAAAAAGCGTGTGCGCGGAAAACGAGAGAGATGAGTTGGGAAAGTGAACAAAAGAACTCAGCCTTAGAGATCTAATAATGCCGCGAGAGTAGACCTCTTGTATGTATTGCAATCACTTATAAATAAACCATTTCTCTCCTCCTATATTGATGAAAAGAGGCAGTCCTCCTGCACTCTTATTCGAAAAACAAAGATGGGGATGAACATTTGTGAATGCAATGGTTTTCAGGAAAAGTATGCAGCAATAGAAAAGGATGGACAGGGTTGAAGAAGCTAGTCAAAAATATCATTTTTTTTGTTGAGAGTTAGTGCTGATGCTAGTACTGAACCTCTCTAACTGAAGCTGGTGTAACTAGTGTGATCTTAATCTTCTGACATATAATGCCATGGAGTGTTTGTACTGAAGCTGGTGTAACTAGTGTGATCTTAATCTTCTGACATATAATGCCATGGAGTGTTTGTATTAGGATGCTTTCCGTATGTTGCAAGCTGCAACAAGCAATGAATGGTCAGAAACAGTGGCAGGTGATAACAATAAACATAGGATCAATATATTAGTTGCTGTCAATTATCATCGACTTCTGGACAAATGTCTTTGTGCCTCACGCATGGTGACATGATCAAACTTCAAATACAGAATTTTAATAGATGCGGACGACTTGAGTTCAACAACCTCTTACAAATAGCACATTTTACACACGAGCTTGTACTACAAATGGCTCAGCCGCTCAGACAGTAGGTGAAAGTATTTCACAAATGCTCAGATTCAGATTACAGTTTAAGATAATTACATTATACATCAGCTCCTAAGATGGTCAGTCTTAAAGCTTCTGAAAACAATGAGATGGTCAGGTAAAAAGCTTCAGGGATCTCTTCTTTCTGGTGCCCATATGATATGACCTATGTACCTTACAATTGAGCATATAGTTGTTGTGAGGTGGAAGGTGGGATCTAAAAGCTAGAACGTTGAATTTACATTGAGGTACCCTTCCGAAGAGAAAATCGTGCAAACTAACCATGGGAACTTCATCTTCACTGTGAGCACAGTTTTTGTGACAATGAACCATGTTGTTTTGAACAGAACATATGTTATAGTCATCAAGAAGCACAAGATACTCAGAGCAATTTTTGTTTACCCTCCTAACATATGCTGGTTCAACCCTCTGCCAAGGATCATCAAAAAAATGCACCATAGAGTTAGAGATTCAGCTTTCTGAATTTTCTGATTATTGCAAGAGCCATGCTCCAATACTGAGTGTTAAAATTTGCTCTCAAATGTACAGCGTAGATGCTTGAACCCATGAAGCACCCATTCAATTCAATGGCTATATCCATTGCTATTGATGCCATCTTTGGGTGCTCCGCTGCATCTGCGCTTCCAAATGTGCGCAACTTGAAAAAGTACGAATAAGCTTCTTGAGTAAGTAAGGTCACTCTAAGAGCCTGTGTCGTTCCAAAGCTTGCCATCTTGTCAGATCGGCTCGCGACTATAATTTTACTGCCGTTTGCAACACAATTTTTGTAAGCTGAATACAATCTTCTCCACGCGCCCTCATTGATGTCTCTGATTAGTTCAATAATTATTAGTATCCTTTCTCCACCAGCGGCATGGTTTTGATGCTTGATTTCACCACGATTTCTAAGAGTCACCATGTTTGCATCTTCAAGATCATTGTCATTGAAACACACAATTTGAGAGAAGTGACTACGCACCCTTTCATCATCACAGGCATGCTCAATCAGGGTGCTCTTCCCAACGTTGAATGTTCTCTGGACCGATAATCGGTAGGATGCCTAGGTTTTCAGCACGGGCAGCATCATCTTTGGACAGGAAGTTCATGATGTGCTCCATCTCCAATTGGCGACTGAACAAGCAATTGTCTAAAAGCAAGTGCATGCTATATGGCTGGCGGCATAGAAGTGGACAACTGTTCAAGAACTTGACAAATTCACTTGTATCTTCAATGGCAACTTCAAGACTGCCAAGAACTTGCTGCAACTGCTTATGTACACTGTGGCCACTGACCCTGCACAGCCGAATGCGCTTGGCAGGATTGAACTTGGATAGTGAGAAAGAGTTACTCACCTGGTAATCTTTAGTCCATGGCATCTGAATATGTCGAGGGTGAAATACCCTCTGTACATCTCCTTCCTTATTATGTTCAGTTGTTGCACCATGACTTGGTTTGTGATGATCCGTTCATCTGCCTCCTCCAGGATGATCCAGGCCCGGAGCAGCATCCGCCATAGTCTCACCTCCATGGCTGACTCTATCGGTTTCATGCACTTGTTGAACAGTAAAGATATAGATCTAGTGGCAAGATCACTCAAAATTGCAGACAAAAATGTCTCCATATGTAACTATGTAATCTGAAATAGGAATCCTCACTTTGTTTGGCAGTGTGCATTCACCTTAGGATGCAAAGGCCGGGCGTTGCCCATTATCTAAAAACTATGTAATCTGAAATTTTGTAAATCACTCAACAGGTCGACAAGGACTGAGACCAGAGAGGAACTGTGTAATCAGAAAACTTTTAGAGGATATGTGATGAAACAGAGTGAGAATTAGGGCAGCCACATACTCCAGAAACTCCACTTCTCCTTAAAATTCAAGTTTCTATTTTTTTTTCCTCTGCAGTCTGCTTTAGCATAAGTAGTCTGACCACATAGCAGAGACATTGAAAGAAGGAAAGAAAATTCTACAGATTTTGTTTAGCACCATAGACTTCACAACCACGTGTATTTTTTGTTTATCAGTCCATAGACTTCACAATGCACCATAGACAGATTTTGTGGACCAGTCCATGTACTTCTAGATAACGGTGACAAAAAGAAAATGAGGGCATGATGAACATGACGAACAGAATTGCCATGCTCTTTTATTTTTGTTTGCATTATAAAAGGATTTATGAAAGGATAACCATGGTAGGAAACCATTACTGTCCATTAGTTTCTCAACAATGGGAATATTCTTCCGTATTGTTGCTGGTGAATATGCCACAAAATCGTTATCCTTCTTGTTCAACAAATCCTTCCAGTAAAACCATTGAAAATTTACATCCTATTCCAGCCCAGGGTCATGAGGATTCCTATTTATTGTAAAGGGAAAAATGCAATGAATTATAAATCGTTGCAATATCAAATGCTATTGCCACGTGAAAAAAAATCGTTGCAATATCTAGTACCCCTATTATAGATAGCTAGCAATCAATCAAATGTATCATTGCCATGGACAATGCATCCAAGGCCTCAATACAAAATTCAGGCCTTCTTTTTTTGCAGGGCCAAATTCAACTCTTTGCTCTTTGTTAATTTAGAGTTAAGTTTTGACTTCTGCTTGTCTAACCTGAAAGACTAGAGAAAATGACATGAACAGAGCTGAAACATTCAGAAAATTTTTTCCTACCATGGTTGATATCTCCTTAAACAGCTGAATAGCTACGTTTCGTGGACAATAGAATTATGATTAACCACTGGTACAGCAGCTGACTAGTGTTGTCGAATGGCAACAACGTTTGCCGGAAGGCAGTCTTCACTCAGGTGGGAAAGTAAAAATAGTGTATTGATATTCAACTTTTTGGGATCCCCCAGTACATATCCCTTGGGGTCTATTTATAGGTTTTATACAGGCTCATTCACCCTAGGGTTTCTAAATATAGAGAAATTTACGTGGTTACTCTTATGACAGGAACATTTATGAGGGACAATTTAAGCTTGGGCCTCTTCTTGGGTCGCTAAGTGGGCCTCCCCCAGCGGGTTAGCCCTGCAAGGCACGAAATCCTTCGGCTTGGGGACAAAAGTCCTTTGCTCTGAGGGCGAAAGCCTTCGGCTTGGGGACAAAGGTCTTCGGCTTCGTCCTTGACGTATCACTTTGCCCGAAGCTCCAGTCTTTACGCCAATCGGTGCTCTGCCTTCGTGCTTCGCCCTAGCGATTGCCATCGTGTTTCAGCAGGCTTAGTCAAAGGCCCTCGTGACATGCATCCAACAACTAGCTAGCCACATCTCTGAAATTCATTTCTTTTTGTAATATACTTCTCTTGGACATAAAATATTCGGAATAGGCTACATATCCTTGAAAATTAATTACCTGGATCAAGAGCAGACATGGGAGGAGAGGAGGCATCACCATCCGTGCCGCCAATTGTCGGAAGAACCCGAGACGCCGTTGCCACTGATGTCTCCAGATCCAGCCGGCACCACCGCTGTGTCGACGCCGGCTTCCTTTGCTGCCCCACCACTGTTGATGCTCGCTTCCTTCTCCCTTCGTGGCGGACGACATCTATCACTGCCAAATCAGGGAGCTCAGAGGCAGAGTAGTACCACCACAGGTACATCCAAAATCGAAGCTTTAATTTCGGCAGCCTTTGGCTAGTTAGTCAGAAACTCAGAATGAAGGAAAGAAATAAAATATTGATTTTTGTTTTTTGGATATAAAGGCAGTATAGGTCCCATTATCTGAAAATATAAAAAATAATTATTTACCTGTAGTTAGGTATGGTTTGATTTATCGCTGAAGCATTTACCTTTGATAATTAGCCCCATACTATTGACGGATCACAAGCCAAAATCATATCACATAGAAGGTGCGTGCCCCATATTATTAGAGAAGTTGAGAAATTATGTGAGAAGTTATATGTCACGCCCCAAACTGGCCCCAGGCGGAGACCAGGATAGAGCGGTCCAGATTGACCTGTATGCCTGTACCAGTCCCAGGAAATAGCGCTGGTACAACAGGAAGACTGAATATCACAACAACAGCGGTCTCTTTATTTAAGAGTAGGATTACAACCAAGGTTGGAACTGCGGACAGAACCCGAGTTCACAACAGCATTACAAAAAGGCGGAAGCGGAAAGCGGAGACTAGCCCTAAGCCACAAGCAAAGCCTTGGGGAAGGCCGAAACCCTACTACTGCTCGAAGTCTGCTTGCTCCTGGAAGAACTCTTCATCAGCAGGGTCCACCTCTTCGTCTTCGAGAACTGGGGGGGGTTTAATTATATAGAGCAAGGGTGAGTACGGAGTACTCAGCAAGTCAGGGGAATTAAGTGTTTAATGCAAGCTTCAAGGGAAAGCCAGTTATTTTTCACAATTGATTTTAGTTAAGACTTTCAGAAAATCTAAGTGAGTGCTTCTCGACGGCACGGACGAGAAAGTGCGTCTCATCCGGCCGGAGCAGTGAAATTGTATCGATTGATTCTTGTCGGCACGAGAGGCTCCCTGCCAATCGTTCACCGACCCGGCTGCACCAACAGCCACAAGCCACACACCCCGGTACGAGAGGCTCCCTGCCAATCGTCACCGACTCCGGCTGCTTCAACAGCCACAAGTCAACACATCGGTACGAGAGGCTCCCTGCCAATCGTCACCGACTCCGGCTGCTTCAACAGCCTTAAACCAAGCACAGAACGGAAAACCTCACACCAACAGCAGTTCACAAGGTGTTCAAATAAAACTACGCTAAGGAATCACCTCACATCCGCCCATGACCGTGGGCACGGCTGTTCGAACAGTTGTTAACCTCTGCAGAGGGGGTACACTTTACCCACACGACGTTACTAACCCCGAATCACCCAGCCCGCGACCCTCGGTCACGTCTGGCGACCTTAAGGCTTTCACGACAAGGCATTTCGAAAGCCGACTCAGGGTCATCTTATGCCAACGGGAGGGGTCCCACGGACCAACACCAGTTAGGTCCCAGACCATACTGTGCCAGGAAGCCCAGGGGTCCTCCCCGACACCACCCCGGCGAATCCACTTGTCCCTTGGCATCAAGATTTCCCTGGCCTAGCTAATTACTCAGCCAGGGGCGTCCCATATCACCCATGTGGTCGTACTGACATATGCTTGGATGTAATTCCCAAGGAATCGGTCCTTAGAGCGAGAGCGGGCAGACCGTACCTCCAGTACGTCTCCCGAACCGCGAGTTTTAGAAACTCACTTTATTTTCAGGACACCGACCCAGGTGTCGGGTTTTCCAAGCATTTTGTAAACTCAAGTTTTACCCAGGTGATCAATTTTAAAGTTTGAGGGGAGTCCCGGTATTCGTACACGAGGTACAGATACCGAGGCATCACCTGAGGGGTGACAAGGGTGTTAGGGTATTCAATTATCAAGGAGGGTGAATGCAGCAAATGGGTAGGGCCTGGCGGTTATCTTGCAAACCGAGGCCAAGTGTCAAGTGTGTGTCCTAAGTAATGCACAGTTTGCGAATTAAAATACTTAATTTAAATTATGGGTTCAATTGATCAAAGGTGACTTGCCTTGCTCGAGATCTTGAGCTTCTTCCTCGAAATCCGCGCACTGCGGGTCTTCGGGCTCCGAGACTACACGCGAAACGAGACGACTCAACAAAGCGATAAAAAGAAGCCCTATAAAGACCACTAAGCGTGCCATTAGGTAGATCTCGATTTTTGAGGAATTTTGGAAGTGGAACGGAGTCAATCGGACGAACGGTTGAAAAGATATGAATTTCGAAGATTAAAGGATTTTCTGGAATAAAGAAAAGGAATTAATAATTAATTAATAATTCCCTGAAAAGAAAAGAAGGAGGGATGCCAATTAGACTTTAATTTGGGCGGCCTAGAGCAGCCCAAAAGAATAGAACGGGCGCGGCCGAAACAATTGGGCCGGCGGCCCGAAGGGAATCGGTCTGGGCCGAGCAAGGGAGGCCGTTGGGCCGAGGGGACTGATGGGCCGGCCGATGGCCCAAAGAATTGGCCCACGGCCGATCGGCGCGCGGGTGGGAAATGGCGATGGGCCTAGTGGCCGATGGGCCGGAGGCCGATTGGCCGATGCGGGCTGGCGGCCGAAGCCGACGACGGGAGCCGACGGGGGGAAAGCGGCCGGCCGACGGCGGTAGCCGACGGGTAGAAAGCGGCCGTGCCGACGGCGGGAGCCGACGGGAAGAAGGCGGCCGATCCGACGGCGGGAGCCGACGGGAGGAGAAGCGGCCGAGCCGACGGCGGGAGCCGACGGGTAGAAAGCGACCGACGACGCAGAGCTCGGCCCGAGCGGCGGCGGTGGCGGCGGCGTGCTCCGGCGAGGGCGGCGAGTCGGAGGGGGCGGACGGCGTCGGTAGGCGCCGGTGGAGAGAGAAGAGAGAGAGAGGACGAGCCAAGGCTCGGATCGGAGCGGGACACGACGGCGGCGGATTGAGACGACAGCCGACGCCGAGGGGAGAAAAGGAAAAAGGGGGGTAACGGCGTCGGGGCGGGGAGAAGGCGACGGCGGCCACGGCGGTGGCCGGAGGGGGTCCTACGGTTGGCTAGCGGCTTAAACCGACGAAGGGAAAAAGAGAGGGGGAGCGGAGAGGAGGTTTACCGCGGCGGGGCGGCAAGCCGGGAGCGGGGACGACGGCGCGGGCGCGGCACGGCTCCGGGCCGGGGAAGGGGGCGGCGGAGATGGCGCCCGGAGCTCCTTCGGGCGCCCTCGGCTGCGGCGGGGGCGGACGGCAAGGACGGCGGCGGCAGCGAGGCGGAGTGAGCGGCTCGGGTGGAACGGCAATGGCGGCCCGGCGGAGAGGGGATTTGTAGGGGGAATAGGTCGGTTTGGTCGGGGGGGGAGAGGCGGTTCGCGGAGGTCGGTTTGGGGGCGCGGAGAGGGGACCGGCGCACTCCGGCGCTAGCGCCAACGGCGGCAGCGGTGACGCCGGCTGGTCGGGAAAAAGGGGGAAAGGGGGAAGAAAAAGGAGGTTTGCCTCCTAGCCGATTTGGGCAAGGGCGCGCGCGCGGGGAGAGAGCGCTGGCTCTCTCGGCCCGACGCGTGCGGGGCACGTGCGCGGCGTGCACGGGCCGAGCGGCCTGGCGCGGCCCAGCGGGGGAGGAAGGCGGCCGGGCAGGCGGCTGGGCCGGCAGCGGCCCGAGGGGAAGGAGAGGGAAATAGGCCGGGGAAAGGGAAAACGGCCCGAGACAAGGGAGGAAATTTAGACTTTTTCTGAGGGTTCGATTTTGGGAGGACTAGGGCTCGGATTTGAAATCCGATTTCGCGGTTCTCTCCGGGATTGAAGTGGGAGGGGAGACACGAGACCTTGGCACACGACAAGACTCAACCGAAGAGCAAATTTTCGCAATTAGGGTTTTTAGCAGATTAGTTTTCCCGCTAACGCCGCGACAAAACGGGCGTTACATTATAGGAGGCGAAATAAGAGGAATGCTAAGAAGAGAAGAGAATACATGGGATGATTATTAGTTTTAATTTATATGATCTAGTTGTGGTTATTAAATTTTGGGATGCAATATGTGAAAAAGCACAGTGGTCTTTTGATGTAGTCGGTCAGACAAATAAAGACATTTCATATGTAAACTGATGCATGGACTTAAAAATGTGTAACAACTTAATTTGTGGATACTTTTCTCTCAAGAGTTGAATATGAGATATTATTTCACTCAAAAATATGAGAGATTATGTGCGTCAAAAATGAGCAGCGAGCATCTGTTCACGGGGATCGGCTGCAGTTGCAGTTGTGACTTCAACTTTAGCAGTCCCTACATCCAACCACCCAACAAGTAACCAATGGCTCTAGATCAACAGCCCATCTCTCCTCTTGCCTTTCTTGAATACTAATATTTACTGTAGTTATTTACTACACTTAAATCAATTCATTCTGAACTTCCAAGTTAATTGCTTAGTAACTACAATTTTGAAATTTCATTTATATAAGACTCTATATAGAAAAACTATTTGACAGTTGTTTAAATATAATTTGATATAAGTAGGGCGCTCTTTCAACACGAAATTAGTAGAGGCTAGTTTTCTATGAACTAGAATCTAACATCCAATTTCACACAAACGAGCATAACTAGCTAACTAAGTACCCTTACCCAATGTATACATGTTCTCATACATAATCTAATATTTGATTTGTCGCCTACTTAACCTGCAAACTAATCAAAGGAATGAGAAAAGAAATAGCCTCTTGATCTTGGTTGTGTATTGAATGATTGGATCATGGTGACAGCTGAAGTTGAAAGTTGCAGTCAAAACTACAACTGCGGCTGATCCTGGTCCATTCAATAGACGTGCGTATCAAGGCCAGATTCACGTGAGGAAACAATAAGACAGCAACTAATAGAGCTTGTAGGATAACTTTACAAGCGACAGCACAAAAAGATGAATCTAGTGCTAGTCATACAGCTGAGTTCAGTGATAAAAGATGACAAACTCTTATCATTTATACATATGGCAAACCATCTAGTTCAATCTAAATTTTCCTCTCTTGTCGGAGTTCCATCTTGCAGGTAGCTAATGCAGGCCTGTACTCATGGATCTCACAGCTATATACGTAGCCGTAATACGGCGGCAGGTGAGATCTCCACAGCACAACATCAAATCTCCCATCAGGTGCAACTCTCCCTGACAAGACATCTTGCATATCAATTTTGTTATAAAACCGGCCCCGATAGCATCAATAACCGAACGTGGAAGAAACAACATAGAAGATTCAATACTGAAGATGACACTGAGGCATGATATTTGTTAACGAGGATCAGCCGAAGCCTATATCCCCGGAGCACTGATTACAGACGCTCCTCCCTGATTCGGCATATTACAGTGTATCCAGGTATCCACGACCCTCCACCGGCTAGGCCGCCGGTCAGTCGTACCCACACCTATGCTACTGTCGCCTTGCGGTTACAACCGGTGTGCCTCTCTATTTAAGAGAGAGCCTAGGATAGAGTCCGACTCTTACTCTATTCCTACACCTAGTACAACTCTAAGTTCTAAACTGTAACCGACTTTGTACATATATTTGACACAAAATCTAAAAAACTCCACCTTGGCGAATATGACACACCAATCTGAATTTGTCCTTTGCATGAACCTCCGTGTATGTCACGCCCCAAACTAGCCCCGAGTGGAGGCCAGTATAAGGCGGTCCAAATTAACCTGTATGCCTGTACCAGTCCCAGGAAATAGTGCTGGTACAACAGGAAGACAGAATACCACAACAACAGCGGTCTCTTTATTAAGAGTAGCATTACAACCAAGGTTGGAACTGCGGACAGAACCCGAGTTCACAACAGCATTACAAAAGGCGGAAGCAGAAAGCGGAGACTAGCCCTAAGTGTAACGTCCCGCCTCCACGAGGCCGGGCCCGCTTACATCTAGCAGCTTAAATAGGACATAGACTGCCCTCACAAACCAACACTAGTCTTTTCTGCGCACTTTGTCCTCACTCGTGCGCACCCGGGAAGACTTCCCGGTCGGTCACCCATCCCTAGATTTCTCCAAGCCAAGCACGCTTAACTTTAGAGTTCTTTGAAGATGGGCTTTCGGAAAAGAAGTTGCAACTTGTTTGCATGAGTATCCTATCAATCCTATTATGCCTTGGGTCCGTGTGTCCAGTGCCAGCGCATATGCCATGCTGTGTGACCATATCGGGTCCACACCAGCCATGCACACCATGCCTGCACAACTGCGACACACCCATGTCTAGTGCCAGCGCATGTGCCATGCTGTGTGACCACACCGAGTCCACACCAGCCATGCGCACCATGCCTGCGCAACTGCGACACACGCGCCCGTGAAACCGCGAGAAGTGCCAGCGCATATGCCATGCTGTGTGACCATATCGGGTCCACACCAGCCATGCACACCATGCCTGCACAACTGCGACACACCCATGTCCAGTGCCAGCGCATGTGCCATGCTGTGTGACCACACCGAGTCCACACCAGCCATGCGCACCATGCCTGCGCAACTGCGACACACGCGCCCGTGAAACCGCGAGAGTCGGCTCTGATACCATACTGTAACGTCCCGCCTCCACGAGGCCGGACCCGCTTACATCTAGCAGCTTAAATAGGACATAGACTGCCCTCACAAACCAACACTAGTCTTTTCTGCGCACTTTGTTCTCACTCGTGCGCACCCGGGAAGACTTCCCGGTCGGTCACCCATCCCTAGATTTCTCCAAGCCAAGCACGCTTAACTTTAGAGTTCTTTGAAGATGGGCTTCCGAAAAAGAAGTTGCAACTTGTTGGCATGAGTATCCTATCAATCCTATTATGCCTTGGGTCGGGGTGTTACATCTTGTAACGCCCGTTTTGTCACGGCGTTAGCGGGAAAACTAATCTGCTAAAAACCCTATTTGTGAAAGTTTGCTCGTCGGTCGAGTCTTGTCGAGTGCCAAGGTCTCGTGTTTCCCCTCTTAGTTCAATCCCGGAGAAAACCGCGAAATCGGATTTCGATTCCGAACCCTAAATCCCTCCAAAACCCCAATTCCCAGAAAGTCTAAGTTTCCTCCCTCTGCCCTCGGGCCGGTTTCTTTCTCGGCCGGCCCTTTTCTTCCCTGGGCCCTCTCCCGGCTGCGGGCTGGCGGCCGAAGCCGACGACGGGAGCCGACGGGGGGGAAAGCGGCCGTGCCGACGGCGGTAGCCGACGGGTAGAAAGCGGCCGTGCCGACGGCGGGAGCCGACGGGAAGAAGGCGGCCGATCCGACGGCGGGAGCCGACGGGAGGAGAAGCGGCCGAGCCGACGGCGGGAGCCGACGGGTAGAAAGCGACCGACGACGCAGAGCTCGGCCCGAGCGGCGGCGGGCGGCGGCGTGCTCCGGCGAGGGCGGCGAGTCGGAGGGGGCGGACGGCGTCGGTAGGCGCCGGTGGAGAGAGAAGAGAGAGAGAGGACGAGCTCAAGGCTCGGATCGGAGCGGGACACGACGGCGGCGGATTGAGACGACAGCCGACGCCGATGGGGAGAAAAGGAAAAAGGGGGGTAACGGCGTCGGGGCGGGGAGAAGGCGACGGCGGCCACGGCGGTGGCCGGAGGGGGTCCTACGGTTGGCTAGCGGCTTAAACCGACGAAGGGAAAAAAGAGAGGGGAGCGGAGAGGAGGTTTACCGCGGCGGGGCGGCAAGCCGGGAGCGGGGACGACGGCGCGGGCGCGGCACGGCTCCGGGCCGGGGAAGGGGGCGGCGGAGATGGCGCCCGGAGCTCCTTCGGGCGCCCTCGGCTGCGGCGGGGGCGGACGGCAAGGACGGCGGCGGCAGCGAGGCGGAGTGAAGCGGCTCGGGTGGAACGGCAATGGCGGCCCGGCGGAGAGGGGATTTGTAGGGGGAAATAGGTCGGTTTGGTCGGGGGGGGAGAGGCGGTTCGCGGAGGTCGGTTTGGGGGCGCGGAGAGGGGACCGGCGCACTCCGGCGCTAGCGTCCAACGGCGGCAGCGGTGACGCCGGCTGGTCGGGAAAAAGGGGGAACGGGGGAAGAAAAAGGAGGTTTGCCTCCTAGCCGATTTGGGCAAGGGCGCGCGCGCGGGGAGAGAGCGCTGGCTCTCTCGGCCCGACGCGTGCGGGGCACGTGCGCGGCGTGCACGGGCCGAGCGGCCTGGCGCGGCCCAGCGGGGGAGGAAGCGGCCGGGCAGGCGGCTGGGCCGGCAGCGGCCCGAGGGGAAGGAGAGGGAAATAGGCCGGGGAAAGGGAAAACGGCCCGAGACAAGGGAGGAAATTTAGACTTTTTCTGAGGGTTCGATTTTGGGAGGACTAGGGCTCGGATTTGAAATCCGATTTCGCGGTTCTCTCCGGGATTGAAGTGGGAGGGGAGACACGAGACCTTGGCACACGACAAGACTCAACCGAAGAGCAAATTTTCGCAATTAGGGTTTTTAGCAGATTAGTTTTCCCGCTAACGCCGCGACAAAACGGGCGTTACATTATAGGAGGCGAAATAAGAGGAATGCTAAGAAGAGAAGAGAATACATGGGATGATTATTAGTTTTAATTTATATGATCTAGTTGTGGTTATTAAATTTTGGGATGCAATATGTGAAAAAGCACAGTGGTCTTTTGATGTAGTCGGTCAGACAAATAAAGACATTTCATATGTAAACTGATGCATGGACTTAAAAATGTGTAACAACTTAATTTGTGGATACTTTTCTCTCAAGAGTTGAATATGAGATATTATTTCACTCAAAAATATGAGAGATTATGTGCGTCAAAAATGAGCAGCGAGCATCTGTTCACGGGGATCGGCTGCAGTTGCAGTTGTGACTTCAACTTTAGCAGTCCCTACATCCAACCACCCAACAAGTAACCAATGGCTCTAGATCAACAGCCCATCTCTCCTCTTGCCTTTCTTGAATACTAATATTTACTGTAGTTATTTACTACACTTAAATCAATTCATTCTGAACTTCCAAGTTAATTGCTTAGTAACTACAATTTTGAAATTTCATTTATATAAGACTCTATATAGAAAAACTATTTGACAGTTGTTTAAATATAATTTGATATAAGTAGGGCGCTCTTTCAACACGAAATTAGTAGAGGCTAGTTTTCTATGAACTAGAATCTAACATCCAATTTCACACAAACGAGCATAACTAGCTAACTTCGGCCATCGGCCCCCGGCCCATCGGCCGCTAGGCCCACCGGCCTATTTCCCTCTCGCGCGCCGATCGGCCGTAGGTCGACCCCTTCGGGCCGCTGGCCCATTAATTCGGCCGCGCCCATTCTAATCTTTTGGGCTGCTCTTAGCCGCCCAAAATGAAGTCTAAATTGCATCCCTCCTTCTTTTCTTTTTCCAAGGAATTAATAATTCCTTTTCTTTTTCCAGAAAGTACTTTAATCTTCGGAAATTCATATCTTTTCAACCGTTCGTCCGATTGACCCCGTTCCACTTCCAAAATTCCTCAAAAATCGAGATCTACCTAATGGCACGCTTAGTGGTCTTTAATAGGGCTTCTTTTGTCGCTTTGTTGAGTCGTCTCGTTTCGCGTGTAGTCTCGGAGCCCGAAGAACCGCAGTGCGCGGATTTCGAGGACGAAGCTCAAGATCTCGAGCAAGGCAAGTCACCTTTGATCATTTGAACCTATAATTTAAATTAAGTATTTTGATTCAGCAAACTATGCATGTTTAGGTTACACTTGGCAGTTGGCCTCGGTTTGCAATATAACCGTCCGGCCCTACCCATTTGCTGCATTCACCTTCCTTGATTATTTGAATACTCTAACACCCTTGTCACCCCTCAGGTGATGCCTCGGTATCCGTACCTCGCATACGAATATCGAGACTCCCCTCAAACTTTAAAATTGATCACCTAGGTAAAACTTGAGCTTACAAAATGCTTGGAAAACCCGACACTTGGGTCGGTGTCTTGAAATTAAAGTGAGTTTCTAAAACTCGCAGTACGGGAGGCATACTGGAGGTACGGTCTGTCCGTTCTCGCTCTAAGGACCGATTCCTTGGGAATTACATCCAAGCATATGTCAAGTACGACCACATGGGTGATATGGGACGCCCCTGGCTGAGTAATTAGCTAGGCCAGAGAAATCTTGATGCCAAGGGACAAGTGGATTCGCCGGGGTGGTGTCGGGGAGGACCCCTGGGCTTCCTGGCACAGTATGGTCTGGGACCTAACCTGGTGTTGGTCCGTGGGATCCCTCCCGTTGGCATAAGATGACCCTGAGTCCGGTTTCGAAATGCCTTGTCGTGAAAGCCTCAAGGTCGCCAAACGTGACTGAGAGTCGCGGGCTGGGTGATTCGGGGTTAGTAACGTCGTGTGGGTAAAGTGTACCCCCTTTGCAGAGGTTAACAACTGTTCGAACAGCCGTGCCCACGGTCATGGGCGGATGTGAGGTGATTCCTTAGCGTAGTTTTGACAACTCTTTGTGAACTGCTGTTGGTGTGAGGTTTTCCGTTCTGTGCTTGGTTTAAGGCTGTTGAAGCAGTCGGAGTCGGTGACGGTTGGCAGGGAGCCTCTCGTACCGATGTGTTGACTTGCGGCTGTTGGAGCAGCCAGAGTCGGTGACGATTGGCAAGGAGCCCCTCGTACCGGCGTGTGTGAGTTGTGGCTGTTGGAGCAGCCAGGGTGGGTGCCGATTGGCAGGGAGCCCCTCGTACCGGCGTGTGTGAGTTGTGGCTGTTGGAGCAGCCGGGGTCGATGAACGATTGGCAAGGAGCCTCTCGTGTCGACAAGAATCAATTGATACAATTTCACTGCTCCGGCCGGATGAGACGCACTTTCTCGTCCGTGCCGTCGAGAAGCACTCACTTAGATGTTTCTGAAAGTCCTGAACTAAAAATCAATGGTGAAAAAGAACAACTGGCCTTCCTTTGAAACTTGCATTAAACACTTATTTCCCCTGACTTGCTGAGTACTTTCGTACTCACCCTTGCTCTATATAATTAAACCCCCCCTAGTTCCCGAAGACGAAGAGGTGGACCCTGCTGATGAAGAGTTCTTCCAGGAGCAAGCAGACTTCGAGCAGTAGTAGGGTTTCGGCCTTTCCCCAAGGCTTCGCTTGTGGCTTAGGGCTAGTCTCCGCTTTCCGCTTCCGCCTTTTTGTATTGCTGTTGCGAACTTGGGTTCTGTCCGCAGTTCCAACCTTGGTTGTAATCCTACTCTTAATAAAGAGACCGCTGTTGTTGTGGTATTCTGTCTTCCTGTTGTACCAGCGCTATTTCCTGGGACTGGTACAGGCATACAGGTTAATTTGGACCGCCTTATACTGGCCTCCGCTCAGGGCTAGTTTGGGGCGTGAGAGAAGATGGTATCAGAGCACAGCTTTGGCCTTAGGACGAAACCCGACGTTAGATGACCGTAAGGATGCTAAGTTCTAAAAAGCTAATTGCGAAAAGCTCGGTCCTTTTCTTCTTCTCTTACTCTGTTTACAAAAATTGGTTACTGATTTCTTTTCTCTTTTTCAAAATTTGTAGATGGCAGTCAACGCCACCCACAGTTCCCACGGCGTTGGTGAGGGTCACCACGTCGACCAGCTGAGAGACCTCACTGGCTTCCTTGGCTTCTCTTGTCCCGAGTACGCTGGGTACTCTGTGGACCGCTTCCCTCCCCGCTGTGAGCTGTCCGTGTACCTTTACCCCCGCGGAGGTACACACAGCGCAGACCTTCGCCCTCACCACTTCAACTTGGCTCGCCCCACGCTCCAGCTCGCATACCAGGATCTCTCCTGGACCGCTCTGCGTCGCTTGGCCTACGACTACCGTCGTCGCCTCGCAGGTTCGGCCTTCCGGCTGATCCCGCAGCTCCCTCCTGGCCGTGCCGACAGCCGCTACCCTTGCCCTTACCGCGAGTCGCACCCTGCGCTGACGCGCATGGTGGAGCTTTCTGGCGCTCAGGCCACTCAGCACGACCTTCTCCTTGAGGCTTACCGCTCCTTGGCTCGCCGCTACGCCGCACTGGAGGCCCGCCTTGCTGAGGAGGGTGTCACCTCCGTGGACACTACCTCCTGGGACTCTGGCCGCCTCTGCCACTCCAGCCACCTGTCCTTTTACAGTTCACGTGGCTCTGCTCGCACCCCCAGCGGCCCACGCTCCCCCAGCCCGCGTGTGCCGTACTCGCCAGTCTACTCCCCCTACCCCCACCATGCCAGCCCCTCCTACACCCCAGGTCACACCCCAGTCGTCAGCCGCCGTGGGCTCCGACTGATCTGCACCGCGCGGAAGCGCGTTGTGGGCTCCTCCACCGTGTTCCGTTTCGACCACCTAGCTCCTACCCCGCCAGCAGGCCGCCCTGCTGTCGGCCCTCGACAGGTTCCGCCGGTCCCTTCGCGTGCGCCGATCAACGTGTCCTCTTCAGATGAGCCGACCACCGGAGCCAGCCAGGCAGGAGAGCAGTAGAGTTCGTCTGCTGCAGGTGGAGTTCGAGTGCTAGACCTTTTGTACCGCCGCCAACTCTTTCGGAGTCGTGGCGAGGTAGTGTGTGAGTGTGTTGTTGTGGGTGTTGTCTGGTAGTCTGGATCTCTGAGGTGGTGTGCGTACAGTCAAGCTCGGCGCAGCTCTGTGACTTGTCCACACCCGTTGTTTTCGGTGCTTTCCGAGTTGAGAAAAGCTTTATGACTAGTGTGTGCTTTCTTTGCTCGTTTACTTTCCTCCTTTCCTTTTTAAGTTCTGTTCTGTCTTCTTACCCCGCCCTTTTCTGGGAAATTAGATGGCTGCTCGTCCCCGTCGTGTGGCTCGTGCCCCAGCTCGGTTGGGTTATGAAACCCGCAGGGAAGAACCAGAATCAGAAAATGAGTCAGGGAATGAACCGGTTAATGCTCCAGCTCAGGCAGATCCTGCAGCAAACCGTGCACAGGACTTACCCCCGCCTCCCTAGCTTCAGGCAGATTACCAGCACATGATGGCAGTTCAGACTCAGATCTTGCAGGGCTTAGCCCAAGCCATTGCAGGTATCCAGCAGAATTTGCAGCCGCAGGCTCCGCACCCAGTGCCCTTCCATAATAACAATCACAGATCCAAGCTAACGGACTTTCTAAGATCCCATCCACCGGAATTCTCTCACACCGTCGAGCCCGTTGAGGCCGACGATTGGCTAAAGGATGTTGAGAGAAAGCTCAACCTTGTGCAGTGCACCCCAGTGGAGAAGACCCTTTTTGCTGCACATCAGTTGAGAGGCTCTGCAGCCGACTGGTGGGAGAATTACTGTAATGCCCATCCAGACGCTGTCAACATTGAGTGGGCAGAGTTCACCAATGCCTTCCGTGCAGCTCATGTGCCCGAAAGTACCATCGACATGAAGAAAGAAGAGTTCAATCGTCTGAAACAAGGTACAGGAAGCGTCAATGAGTACTTGAGTCGCTTCAACAAATTGGCTCGGTATGCTCCCGAAGAAGTGGACTCCGACAAGAAAAAGATCAGGAAGTTCTTGAAGGGAATCGCAGTAGGGTTGAGAATCCAGTTGCTTGCCCATGATTTCCCCACTTTCCAGCACATGGTCAATAAGGCCTTGCTTCTGGAGGATGCCAGAAAAGAGGCAACTGAGGAATACAAGAAGCGCAAGTCTACCCACCAAGCACCCCCATTCCGAGGTGCGCCACGCCCTCGTGTTGGACATCCCATGCAGTACCACCAACCTGCCCATCAAGTCAGTCGCCAACCTGGTTTTACTCCCCGTCCGCCGATGTCTCGCCCTACTCCGTCGCCCCAGCAGCATGCCCCTAGTGGCAACACCGCAAGGAACAGTGTCTCCTCCTTCAATTCGCCCACAGGAATGGCAAATGTGCAGTGCTTCACGTGCAAACAGATGGGACATTACGCCAGGCAGTGTCCTTGAAATCAGGGAAACTCTAACCCCGGACGCTCTGATGCTAGCTTCCCCAGGACTCCAGCACCTGCACAGTCCCGCCCAGTCACTCAGACAAGTGGACAAGGTTCTCGCGCCTCCAACAACTTTGGACGAGGTCGAGTGAACCACATTCAAGCTGAAACCGCCCAAGAGGCCCCCGACGTGGTGATGGGTATGTTCTCTGTCAACTCCATACCCGCCCTCGTTCTATTTGATTCCGGAGCTTCTCATTCGTTCATATCACAAGCTTTTGTGAAAAGAAATGGTTGGAAAACCCAAAATTTACAAGTACCTATGGTAATACGTTCCCCTGGAAGGGATATAAGGGCAGATAAACTATGCCCCAAGGTTGATCTAGTGATAGAAGGGGTTAGCTTTGCAGCCAAACCCATAGTCCTAGACTCCCAAGGTCTGGATGTCATCCTAGGGATGGATTGGTTGGTTAAGCACAAAGGACAAATAGATTGTGCCGAGAGAACCATCACTCTGCAAGGACCCGGAGGAAAACAAGTGCCTTTCACTCCTCTCCTTCCCGGAAATCGGTCAACCCTGAACAGTTTGCAAGTCACTCCCTTGGAAATGGTACCCATAGTCAATGAGTATCCCGATGTGTTCCCAGAAGAACTATCCGGAATGCCACCGGATCGAGAAATTGAGTTCTCCATAGAGCTTGCCCCAGGCACCGCTCCCATTGCCAAGAGACCCTACAGAATGGCAGCCAACGAACTGGCAGAAATTAAGAAACAGATCGAGGAACTTCAGAACAAGGGTTACGTGCGACCCAGCTCGTCCCTTTGGGGAGCCCCTGTGCTCTTAGTAAGGAAGAAAGATGGCTCTGAGAGAATGGTGATAGACTATAGAGCCTTGAATGAAGTAACCATAAAGAATAAGTATCCCCTACCACGGATTGACGATTTGTTCGACCAATTAGAAGGAGCCAGAGTATTCTCCAAGATCGACCTACGATCTGGGTACCACCAGCTAAAAATCAGATCAGAGGATATCCCCAAGACCGCTTTCTCAACGCGGTATGGCCTGTATGAGTTTACCGTGATGTCCTTCGGACTCACCAACGCTACGGCTTTCTTCATGAACCTGATGAATAAAGTTTTCATGGACTACTTGGATAAGTTCATTGTGGTCTTCATCGACGACATTCTGATTTACTCAAGAGATGAACAGGATCACGCCAATCATCTACGAAAAGTAATGGAAAGATTGCGTGAACACCAGCTCTTCGCCAAGTACTCGAAGTGTGAGTTCTGGTTGGATAAAGTAGCCTTCCTTGGCCATGTCATTTCCACCAAAGGTGTTGAAGTAGACCCCAGTAAGGTTGAGACCGTCCTCGCCTGGAATGCACCCAAGACGGTGTCTGAGATCCGTAGTTTCCTCGGTTTAGCAGGTTACTACCGGAGGTTCATCGAAGGATTTTCCAAACTGGCCCGACCAATGACGGAACTGCTAAAGAAGGAAAAGAAGTTTGAATGGTCGGAATCATGTGAACGCAGTTTTCAAGAACTCAAGAAAAGATTGACGGCTACTCCCGTCCTCACCCTGCCTGACATCCGAAAGGATTTCGAGATCTTCTGTGATGCATCGAGACAAGGTCTGGGATGTGTCTTAATGCAAGACCGAAAGGTGGTGGCCTACGCTTCCAGACAACTCAGGCCCCATGAGGTCAACTACCCTACGCATGACCTGGAATTGGCAGCTGTGGTTCATGCCCTGAAAATTTGGCGTCACTACCTGATTGGAAACAGATGTGAGATTTACACCGATCACAAAAGCCTCAAGTACATCTTTACCCAGAGTGAATTGAACATGAGACAGAGAAGATGGTTGGAATTAATCAAGGATTATAACCTCGGTATACACTACCACCCTGGAAAAGCAAATGTGGTCGCCGACGCGTTAAGTCGCAAGACCTACTGTGCTACCGCCCTAGTTTGGCCAACACAGGATGACCTGTGTCGAGAAATCGAGAGGTTGAAAGTGACCATGGTTCCCACCGGAAACCTAGCCAGCCTTACAGTGCAACCGACCCTAGAAGTTCAAATCCGAGAAGCGCAACGAGAAGACGAGGGTATGAAAGGAATGAAGGATAAGATCCGTAAGAAAAGACTCAAAGGCTTCAC